>PVKA01006761.1:33988-81731 GCA_004027165.1 Ctenomys sociabilis | reverse complement strand
ACCCCTTCCCTATTTTTGAGTGTCTTGACAAACTCTGTGTACTTGCGACCCCACCCCCCACCCAATGCTAAACTAATGACCCTGCCACTTTACAGGAAACTTCCCACCCTTCCCCTGCTTTTGCGGTTTTTGAGCTTAAATAGTAATCTCTGTAAATGCTTGGTGTGCCTCTCCGTGCTGGACATGAGAATTCGCCTCTAGGTACCAGTTTAAATAAAGCACTTCTCTTCTTTTTGGACTTGCCTCATTGTCATTTGATTTTTGAGTTACAACAGAACTCTTTTTCATTTTCTGTATGACCACTCACATTTCAGTGTCTCACCCTGGACAGATGCACCTGAGTATAACGACGCTTATTGCAGCACTAGAGTAAGCAACTCTGACACCTTTCTGTATTTCTAGTTCACCACTCACCTTCAACACTTGTGCCTCTTGTACATAACAGAAATGCAGAGATGTCTTCACATTGCCTTCATCTCCTTCTTCATCTACTCTAATCTGGTTCAATTCAGTCTCCTTCTAACCATTCTTTCATATACAGTTGGGTGCTTTTCTATTCTTCCAAAATTGCCATGCAGTTTTAGTGAATGGTATTTATTTATTTAGGTTCTGTGATTTTGAACTAAGACTTGAAACTTGACTGCACAAATGCCACCTTTGCTTTGATCATAGGTGATTCCTAAATTGTTCCCATGTCCCTGCATGTCTCTTTTCTGCCTACATTTGTGCCTTACCTTAGTCCTCACCCCTGCTTGGTGTGAGGCTGACCACTTGCATCAGATTCCTTAAGCCCGCCTTAGCCTCCCTGGCCCTCTGTCAGACTGGCTGCTAGCTAGGATACTGGTATTTATGCATTTATTTTTATTCATTTAGTACAGGATCTAGAGGGTCTCATAACATAGATCACACTTGTAGTTATCCTACTGTTTTTAGCCTCCCAAGAGCTGAGATTACCTGTGCCCACAGCCACACTCAGTCTGAATCACTATCTCAGCATACCCTGGGGGTGGGGCCAGCATGGCAGTCCTGGGGATCAAACCCCAGGCACCAGAGTCTGCCTAAGCAGGTGCTTTAATTTGCTGAGCCATTTGGTCAGCCCTAGGATGCTGTTTATCCCACAGTTTGCCTGATTATCTAATTCCTATTAATAATTTCTTCTTTTGGTAAGTGCACTTGCATCACTTCTATTTATACTTTGTTTACACCCTTATTTTAATCCATCACTGTATCTAAATTTTTGATGTCATATGTTATGATTATTGCTTATTTAATATTTATGATATTTACTAAAATGTAAGCTCTGTGGGACATAGCGTAGAGTCCTGATAACAAGCTAAGTTTTAAAATGTAGCAGGAGCCAAAATGAAGGTGTGTGTATGTGTGTGTGTGTGTGAGTGTGTATGTGTTCGTATGCTGCAATAGTATATTTATTTTGTCTTGAAGGCTAGAGAAAGCTACTAGAAATTTTTAAGTAAAGTGATACATTGATCAGGTTTAGATCCAGTAAACTTTTCCTGGTTTCTTAATGGAATATGATCAGAAAAGTGTATGGCCAGAGGCCAGGCAGTTGAGACTATTAAAGGGCTAAATTACAATAAGAACTACACTTATTAAGTTAGAATACAGTGTCAATAAGTGTGTAAGTTTTCTGGGAAACTGTGAGGTATAAATCAATGAATTTCTTCTTATGGCAACCACAAGTGAGAAAAAGAAAAAAAGGGATGAGGTTGAACGTGGTTGGAAGGCAAGTTGTGGTGTATACTCCACGAAGGCCTCTACTGGCTCCAAGATGATTTCTGGAGCTGGAATTACCCCTTAAACTTAACTCCCAGTTGGGGTTTTTGGGTTGAAATACTGTATTCTTCTGTTGAGTCACTGAATATTGACTGCTTCCATGGATGGAAATAACATGGATAAGCGTCTCTTTTCAAAACACATGTGAAGGAGGCTGATGGTGGAAGACTGAGGCATGACAGAAAGTGGAAGAGGTGGCTTTCATGAGACTGCTTCGCCTGTGAGACGAGAAGAACACAGAGGTATGGACGGGGCCCTGGAGGAAATGAGCAGAAGAAAGAGACATAGCTAAGACTCCTATGAAAAGGAGAGTCTGAGCAATAAAGTGTATTGATAAAAGAGTAATAAGCACGTTTATGTAACAAAAGCAATTAGAACAATCGTTGGAAATAAAAACAAAACCTTTCCTGGGTGTTTGGGGCAAAAATGTGCTGCACAAATTGCACGAATTTAATCTTCAAAGCATCCCTGTGAGATTGGTACTAATATTACACTGATTGTGTAGAGAAGACCTCAATGAGGGATTGAAAAATATACCAATGATGGATGGCTAAAGCCATCAGAGCAAGACCAAATCTTGCCCCAAATTACATGATTTTTCTTCTTTTTTTTTTTTACCTTTAAGGAGGTAGTGGTTTGTCATCATGTTTACAAGAAGGAACAATAAGCAAATACATTGTAGCATTCTTTGAAGATAAAAATTAGAATTTCCAAGAAGGATATTACTCTTCTTAGAAGGTTTAAGGGCAGCATGGTGACAGGAGTCATTGCGTTTGTGTTGTTTTCAATGCGTGGAGTAAATGAGTTGACCAAAGCATAGAGATACAATATATCTTTAGGAACTATAGGCAAGCAATTTTAAAATAAAAGGCAATAATTGAGCATATTTGGTTGTTAAAGGACAACTCAGAGAAAGGGAGAGAGCATAGGTGTTATGAAAGAAAAAAAAAAGGTCAATGGAACAAGGACCTCAAGAGAAAGTAGAAAGGAGTCAGAAACCAAGAAAGGTTGCAGTGGATTGCAATTTTTCCTCCTACTTATAGAAGAGAAAAAAATAAAGATGGCATTAACAACTGACTTTGGCTGTCAGGGGCAAAGTAAAACCTCCAGCATCATTAATGTTGCTCAGATTATTCTTATGTTCAACATGCACTTCTGTACTCTAAGTGAGCATTTGCTCTCAGTTATGTTTCCTTATTGTGCACACCACATGCTCTAGCTAGAAGGAAGGTGTTGCAATATGTGGACTTATAGAACAACGTGAAGATGGACTACAACTGAGATGGAATGAGGAAAAAGGACCCAGACTAAAGAAGAGGAGCTGGGAGTAGGAAGTCAGAGTAACAGTGGCAGATCCCAACAGGCTTGGGGTGAGTAAGCCTGTGGCTCAGCAGCTCAAAACAAAGGACCCAGAAAGCCCCACATCCTGAGCTGCAGTTGAGAAACTATGAGCTGTGCAGAAGTCACGTATTTCCTCCGTGAGCCACATTCCTCAGAAAGGAAGTCCTCAGATGGCCCTGAGAATTCAAGGCCTGTCATATTTTTAATTCAACTAATAGGCCTTTTAAACTTGGATGATATCAGGCCACCTATCAATTCTTTGGCACAGGGTTAAATGAAATATAGAACATTTTGCCAACCATAGTACTTTCCAGATGAAGAATTCTGAAAACTTTTCATCCTTCAACTGAACTCTTTTGGAATATAGAAGAGAAAAGAAAAAGTCTATACTTCCCACAGCAAGCCTTCAGTTCATGGTCAGCGTCAGGAAAGGGGTAGTCAGGTATATCAGCTTCACTCTTGAATTTTGGAAGGACCTCAATTAAATTTTTCTTGCCTTGAAAACTATCTAAAAAATCTATGGAAAAGTGGTGCTGACTTTCACATATCGGTATGAAACTAAACAAAGAAATTATCTCTCCCTTTTATTTTTGAATAAGACTAAAGACAGGAGCAAATGCAGTGAGGAAGAAGCCAGACATGTCCCTGGGTCATGGGCCATTTCCTACACTGTTGGTCTTAGCCAGTTCTCTCTAGCTTTCTTATCCTACCTCTGGCAAGGAAAACAGTATTTGTGGTGTCCTTGAAGATATTGTCCAAAAGAATTTTGTTATTTGAATTTTGAGTAGTTTCACAGACATATTCAAAAGACATTTTTATGTTGTTCTATAAAACAGTTTTTTTGTATTAGAAATCAAACTCAGGAACTTGCCGTGCAGGTGCTCCACCGCAGAGTTATATATTCCCAGCCAAAATGAATTACACTTAAGGTTTCCAAGCTGTCACTGAAGAAATATCTAATGAAAGTTTACATGCTATCTATATTTCAAAAGAGGGACAGGTGTTACTTAATCACACATAGAATAATTAAAATAATGATTATAATCCAAAGCAATTATGAGGAATGCTTTTATATGTTCTCCATAAAGGAGCTGAAGAATGAACTGTGACATCTGAGTTTCTGCTAAGGCTCATCCTAAGTATCAATAGTTTTTGCAGAAGTCTTGAATTGAATTCCTAAATATCTTTCTCTGCCTTGAAGTCTTTATTAAAGCCAGAGCTGATTATTTGTTTTAAGACAAAGTAGTTCACATTAGAAGAAAGTAATAGTCTCAAGTTCAAAGTGGTTTTCAACTTCTGTCTACAGGACTGAGGGCTTTGTGGTAGGATTTTTAGTTGTGGCTTACCACATATATTTACATTACCATATCAGAGTGGTTTTAGAGGGAAGTTTTCAGCTCTGTAATTAGCAATCCACAATGGAAGCTTTGACATTTAATTACAGCATTGCTAAGACAATAATAATGTGAGAAACACTAAAGTTGAATGCAGTATTTCTTGACACGCCTCTAGCTGCTTTCTTATTGGCTGGGCAGTGATTATATATGACAAGTGAATAATCCAAACATAAATGAAGATGTGCATACCATGTCAGCATGTATTTGCAGCAGGTACTTCCAGTTAGGCCAAGTTCAGTCACCACTTTTGATTTGGACTAAAACATTATGGCCAGGAGCTGTGAAGAACATCATCAGAGATTGCTCTAGACTCTAAGAACCCTCCACATTCTGCATCATCCACCACTCTAGGCTGGACTATATTACAAAGGAGAGAGGATGGCATTTTACCCCCTGCAGATCGCTGGACTGGCTCTTGGGTTCCTTGGCATGGTCGGGACCCTTGCCACCACTCTTCTGCCTCAGTGGAGAGTATCAGCTTTTATAGGCAGCAACATCATCATCTTCGAGAGGATCTGGGAAGGGCTCTGGATGAACTGTGTCCGACAAGCCACACTCAGGCTGCAGTGCAAGTTCTACACCTCCATGCTGGCCCTGCCACCTGTTGTGGAAGCAGCCCGGGCCCTCATGTGTGTGGCCATTGCTCTTTCCTTCATTGCTTTAATTATTGGCATCTGTGGCATGAAGCAGGTCCAGTGCGCAGGTTCTGACGAGAGGGTGAAAGCATACCTTCTGGGAACTTCCGGAGTTCTCTTTATCCTGACAGGCTTCTTTGTTCTGATTCCAGTGTGCTGGACTGCCAATATCATCATCAGGGAATTCTACAACCCAAATGTCCCCATCGGTCAGAAACGAGAGTTGGGCGCAGCCCTTTTCCTGGGCTGGGTGAGCACAGCTGTCCTCTTCATTGGAGGAGGTCTGCTCTGTGGATTCTGTTGTTGCAACAGGAAGCAGCAGTGGCATAGATATCCAGCGCCTCCATACTGTGTGCCACAGAAAGACAAGCGCAAGAATGCAACGGTGCTCAGAAAGACCTCCACCAGCTATGTCTGACACTTGCTTTCAGCACCAAGTATGGATTATGGTCATGGCATGTTAGAAAGTCATGCCAGAAATTGTAAGTACTACAAACAGAAGAGCTCTGTTTCATAACCACATTGAAAGTGAGATGAAAATTGTAATTTGTTACCTGAGGTGGAAGTGTGCATGATCTACTTGCCTGTTCTGGCCTCTTGTGTATAAATGCAGCTCCTATTTATTGGACTCAACCCCCATTTCAATTTATGTTGTCTAAAATCATGTATATCCTTAATCATTAAAAACTACATAATTGTGTTCTCTTTGGCAGCACATATACTAAAAACTACATATCAATGACTTGTTCCTTTTTGACTATCATGTTTTTTGGGGCAAGACATGTAAAATTGCAAATGATCATTCATAATCGTCAAACATAGCCTATTGTTTTTTTTCCAAATTATTTCTTATACACTTAAAAATAACTAAATTGTGATGATCTAGATGTAGTCATCTTGAGTAACTTCATCCATCAAATAATGGCTTTTGGTTGAATTTATGCAAATGGTGAATTCTTGTTCAATGGCAAAGTATTTCTTTGTTTTTCTCTTTTATTTTTATTTTAAAACTTACACACTTTAAAAGACAAAGAAGCTCTGATGTCTCTAAGATCAAGCATGAAAATGAATTCTAAGTCCCAAGTGTAACAGGTAAACTTCCTTAGAATTATGTATTTAAAATGAAATAATTTATAAATGCAAAACAGTATGCTTTTCATTTCTGAGCAAACATTTTGATAGGGCACATAAGTACAGAGCTATCACAAATTCTCTTCACAAAGGATACACATCATGGTCAGAGAATTTAGATTTGGGCATTGAAGGGAATTGTTTCTGTTCCTTGTTTTATTCAGTAGTCAATGTACAGGTCTGAGCATGCTATTCAAACAGAAGGATTAAGGTGATCCTTCAGGTAATTAGGTATTCTTAAATAAATACCATTTTTATTCTCTAATATGCAAATAGTTATGGTGAAGGTATTTTATGTTACTTTAATTATATGCATTATTTTTTCAATTGTTTACTTTCCATGTATTTTTACCAAAGTTCAGATTCAAAGTGATATGCAGACAGTTGGACATGAATGGGTGGAGAGTGTTTGTGAGGCAGGGTTTCTCCTACAGTCTGCTTCTCCAGAACTCAAATGTTTTGTGAATCAATGCTTGTGTATCCAACTTCATCTTCACATATTGTTTTTAATCTTATGTTATATGTAATTTATACTATATAGTAGCAAAAAAACTGAATTCATTCATGAAATATTTATTATATATTCATCCTTATAGAAAAATAATAAAAGTTATATATTATGATCACTGTTGACAAATCAATTTAGGACAAATTTCTTTTTTCAAAACTTCACTTCTTATCTCTGACTTGAACAAAGATTCAAAATGATAACTTGATCTCAAAAGTTCATTAAATTCTACAAATCACCAGCAGTGCCTCAGAAGTCTTTAGTACTATAACACTGTATTGAAAGCATTAATGTTATTTAAATAATGATCACACAATGGTGAATATGTACACATAACTGAAATAAATATTTAAATCAGTGACTTATATAGAGTTTCCCTAATATTTATTTTTTAGCCACTATTGGCCATATTGGAAAGGACTGAATTATCTTTTACAGACAAATAAGTAAGAGAAGAATATAAGCAAAATGTATTCCTAAAATTCATCATCAGATCATTTGCTTTCCTTTTTCTCTCACCACACATAATGAATCTTACAAGGATGGCTTTCTTTTATTAAATGAGGTATGTCATTCTGCTTGTCAGAGGATCAGAGTAAAGGTTTAGCTGTGGGTGGTACAATGAGATAACATTAGCTACTAACTGTGCTTCAAAAGATCTAGAACTGGGCTGGTCAGATAGCTCAGCCGACTGAAGCACCTCCTTAGCCAGGCCTGGGAACTGGGATGGGATCCTGGGGCATGTTGGCTCTGCCCCCAGGGCAAGCTGAGATGGCAACTGAGACTGGGTGTGGTGATGCACACCTGTAATCCCAGCTCTTTGGGAGGCTGAATAGGGGTGGATCACTAGGAGTCCAGTCTACATAGTGAAACCCTGTAGATCCTTACTAAAAAAGTACAAAATAGCCTGTAATCCCAGCACTCGGGAGGCTGAGGCAGGAGGATTGTTGTGAGTTCGAGACCAGCCTGAGCTACAAAGTGAGCTTAAGGCTAGCCTGAACTGCATAGTGAGACCCTGTCTCAAAAAGACAAAAAAAAAAAAAAAAAAGTACAAAATAAAATAATAAAATAAAAATCAATCTAGAAAAATTATGATGCTTTCTCTTTCATTAATCAAAGTGTACTTTTGAAAAGTTATGTCTACATCCCCTATTTAACTGTAATATTTTCTCTATTGCACCAATAAGAAAGTTCAGAAATTTTCAATAAATATCAAGATATAAATCTCATACCACACAGCTAAATATGCAACATACATGTCCCAGTTTTCTAAAATTCAACTAAAATTCCATCACGCATACTTTCTCACATATGACCCAGTACTTGGCATCTTACATCAGGTTTAACAGTATTACAGTTTAAGAGTATTTTCTGTTTTATAAAACTTGCACAATTTCATATAGGCTTTCCAAAACAAAGTACATCAATAGTGAAACTCTTCCTACCCTATTTTTTGTTCTTCATTTTGGTATAAATTCAGTGAAGTGCATGACTAACTACATTGTAGAGTGAAAGAAATGAAACATAAGAAAAGAAAAATAAATTATTGTGGCTTAATATTACCCAACACACCTGGTCAAAGATGTTTCATAAATACAGTTCTTTTGTAATTTAAAAATTTTATGCTAATAATTCTTTTCCTTTCCAAAATTCTTGACATAATCTAAATAAAAATTGTTCAGGACTCTCTTCTTCTCAGACTCACCATGTAATGTGGACAGTGCACATTTTAGTACTAAAATAATTTAACTAAAACAATTAAAATTTACAGTGTTATATGACTTGATATATAGCTTACACAGAGAAATAAGGAATCCAAATAGTAATGAATCTATACTTAGGATATATTTGAAAGATGATCAGGAATTCATTTTAAGATAGGATGGAGGTTTGGGATTTTAGGTAATACAACTTCCTTCTTTCTCCGAGGAAGATATAAAACAATGGAACTCAGAAATGTAAAGACAGCTGTTGGTTTTCGAGTCTGAAACGAATGAACTAAGAGGAGACTCTGGGCAAAACGCAGTATGACTTAGCCCTGTGGGAGCCAAGATGTCATTGTACTTAAGCTTGCACAATGATTAATTCTACGAGGATAAAGTAGAATTACAGAGAAGAAAGTCTACATAGCAGTGAGTCTCTGGAGAAGATGATAAGGTGCTCTCTTCCTAGTCTGGCTCTTAAAGACTCAGAAATACAGAAATGATAAACTCTCAGTTGGGTTTGAGAGTCCAAGGACAGATTGGCCCTAGTCAGAATAGTTGAACATGTGGACAGATTTTCCCATGTCTTTCCTTTGCTGAGGGATGAGACATGTCTGTGGTATACATAAGCTAAGAGGCTGGATATTACCTTGCCATGTTGCCAACAGCTAGACACTATGGGAGCAAAATAACACACATCCAGCCCCCTAAGACTGTCAGACTCAGATGTGTAGATTTTAGGACCAGGAGGGTCAGTAATAACATAAGCACACAGATAAATGGCCCAGCATGACCTGTTTGACTCAGATTCATGCCTCATTCTTAATCTGCACTACTCTGTATCCAATGGAGACTGATACCCAGGGGTTGTGCAGTTCTGTGCTAATAGCGGGTGGTAAGAAGGTCCCATCAGGTACAAACAAAGGAAAGAAAGAGAGAGAGAGAAAGGAAGAAAGAAAGAAAGAAAGAAAGAAAGAAAGAAAGAGAAAGAAAGATTCCATCTTTAACGAATTTAAAAGCAATAGTAAAACTGACTGAATATTGAGTCTGTTCACTACTATTTTTGCTTGCTGACCTTTCTAATTAGTAACAGTGATAAAGCATTTCTTAAAAGTAAAAGTAAATGTTGATCTAAGCTCTGAACAGTCACTACCTTTGTCACACAGATGGACAGATGATACATTGTGTATTGACTGAAATGTGCCTCCATTAGCAGTTCATGTGCTGATGTCATAATTCCAGCTGATGATTTGACTTTATTTAGAGATAGTATTTATGGAAGTAATTAGATGAAAATGATGTTATTACACTGGAACCTAATCAAATATATGACTAATATTCTTATAATAGAGAAATTAGGATACAGATAGAAAGAGAAAAAGCAATGTGAAGGCATAGAACAAGGACAGCCACCTAGGTGCCATGAAAGGGACCTGAAATCAACCCTTCCCTTACAGCACTCAGAAAGAACTCTGTCAACACCTTGATTCGTAAATTCCAGAACTGAAAGGAAATAAATTTCAGGTTTTTTAAAACAATTTCCTATTCTTGATATGGAATCTCTAGCAAACATAAGTAGAAAGGTAGGAAGTTAGGTATGCAGATTAGATAGAAAGATGATTGCTGTATAGATGGCAGGTGGATGGCATCTAGAAAGGTGATGAATCAAGACATAGACACTAGAAAAATGATTTGAGATGACTGATTACACATAGTAGAGGTGATTATTATTGTAGATGATCAGTTAGGTGGGTAAAAATATGAAAGATGTCCATAGTAGTTAGGTGATGGATAGAGAGATGATGTTTATGCTACAATATCTCTAACATTTATAGACTAAATTGTATCTGCTACAAATGTAAATGGACTTTTCTCCTAGATTCTAATTCAACAGGGCATGCTTTTCAAAGTCATGTTTCAACCACTCTGTTTTATTTGTTTTAACTTTTAGGTGTGACTAAAGCTACTAGTTGCAATAAAAAGACAAGAATTGAAAGAACCTGTGTACTTGTTCAGTGACTTCATAATTTTTGTGTCTGAGGAGTCTGGGGCACAGTCGGCATGCTAGTTAGTTCAAAGGATTCTAACCAGTTCTGAACTTGTGTAGATTCTTCAGGGTAAAATCTATAGAGGAAAAAATGTGGACTAAAGACTAAGTAATAAAAATATAATAACTTATTGCTGAAAATGGTTGTCTTCGAAGAGAGATACATTAAAAAGTGTTGCACTGGAGGTTTCAGATTCTCTGCATAGGCCACGAAGACTGCCTGCTCTTCCAGCTTCTGTGGTCAGCCACTGTCTACAGGCCTTTCCAGCCAGTAGGCGGAGGCACTAGTGAAGATTGGCAAGCCAGTTTCCCTTTCTCTTAGCATAATTTATGCCCAAACAGGACTTAAAAATACTACCCTGTAATCCCCATGCTGTGGAGGTTGAAACCTGAAGAATCACTGTGAGACTGAGCTACACGGTAAGACTTTATACCAAATACATAAGTTTAAAAAACAATCTACAGGATTTTTGGGTTCATAAAGTATGAAGTATGTATGAATAGTTTTGTGTTTTTAGTATCATTTTATAGCAAGATTGTTTTCAAGAAAACATTTATTTAGTGGACAAATGGTACCCATTGAGGCATTGTTATGGATTAAACATGATGCAAAGAAAATATCTTTAAGAGATTCAAGATGTAGTCTGAATTTAGATTGTGTGGTTGAGAATTTTCAGGTAAAAATAGCTAATAACATATTTAGTAAAAAATAAATGGTAATACGGCAAGACTACAACAAAATGACTGCAAAGCTTACTGCAATAAAGATGTGCTGGGCATTTTATCATGTAGGACAAAGAATGCTTTCATCAAAGAATAAACACATCACACTGAATAACAAGGTTGACTGTGACTATAGATCCAGCACAAATAAATTGGCCAAATAGCTTCTGAGAAACAAACAGATATGCTATCATAAAAGAGAATTAAAGTACAAATTGAAGCTGATAAATAGCTGGCAGAACAAATAAGCAGGGAAGACAAACAAAAGTATGTTTGTGTAGAGAGACCATAAGCAGTAGAAGGGAGAATTTTGATGCAGACAGAGAGAAAATACTAGTTTGATGAAAACAATCCTTCCAACAATGGCACGTGTTTGGTGGTAGATATTCTTTGAAGCCCTGGACACCCCAAAGATAGTTTTCAAACTTTTCTGCATCCTCTCTTATTAGAATTGCTACCTTAGTTAGAATCAGCACTGTGAGACTGAAAGGGTAGTAAAAAGTCCAGAAGGCAAGACAGTCAGATTCTCCTGCCCTTCCTCCTCATCTAAGCCTGGCCTGGCTCGGAGCCTCACTGCCTGCCCCCACTAATTCTCCAGCCTTAGTCTGCACTCCTCCACCCAGAGCTGCCCTGCACCCTCTCTGGCATCCGCATCTCCACCGTGCCTCTTGCTCTGCCGATCCCAGCTGGAGCTTAGAGCTTCTCCCTGTCCATCTCACCTTCCGGTCACACTGCAATTTGTGCACCCCTGAGACATCCTGTACTTAGTATCATAAAAATGTTGGAATCGGTAAGAGTACAAAACTTTATTTTGATAACCTCATCACCATTTAAAAAAAAAAAAGTCTTTCTTGATTTCATCCTTTCCTTTGGATAATTATCCAGAACTCTTTCCTAGATGTGTTTTCCTTTCTTTGACCTTGTGTATATTTACTTCCTTCAAGAACTTCCTACCTTACTGTTTCAACTGCCAGTAAGAGGAACTAACTCAGAGGGCAGAGCGCTAGGCTACAGAGTTATGTTCATTGCCTGCTTTTTCCACCAGACTCCAGGATCATCTACACAATGTAGAAAGCCATAAACATTTATATAGGCACTAAATACTTACTAGTATGGTAAATACACACACACATAAAGACCTAAACTATATGCATTATAATTAAGCTGTACTGCAAAGGGTTTAATGCCATTATTTTTCTTTTATATTTTTTAGAATAAATGATACTCAGAGCAGTCACACAACCTTTCCAAGGACATGGCAGGGTCACTGCCCCCTCCAACCGTGTCAGTGCACCCCAGTGGAGCTGTATCACATTGTCTCCCAAGTAAGGATGATAATAAGCCCTCTCTCCACCTAGAGGAATGCTGTGAGGATAAAGTGGGGCAACGCCTGGGAAAGCATTTTAATCATAAAGTATTATGTAAATGTAGTGTCTAATTACTATTATTATCTCCCAGTAGTCCAAGTTTTAAGCTCTTTATAAGTTCTTTTGCTTTCTCTACCCATACGCATTTCACTTGTATGTCCTGTCAGACTTACACTTAGGTGAAAATCAAATTCATTATGTTTTCCTACATTTTACATTTCAAAAATTTGCTTTTACCTTTGTAAGGATCACAATCCATTCAGCCCAGTAACACATGGAATGGGTTTTCTTCCTGGTTTCACTTGTGTTTTCCTGGAGTAATAGTTAACGTCACCAGTTTTCTCTCTACTATCTAAATTTGTGCGACAAATTATATGCTCACCTCTTATCTCCTTAGGTGGCTGAGCTATGAGCCCAGTCTTTTCCATTATTGTTCAAAACACAGCCTAACCTTTTCCATATTCCCTAAATTAAACCCATGGCTATTTTTCCTGGCTGACTGAGACAGATCCATTGTCTGTCTTCTCCTCTTATGAAGCTATCCCAATCATCTCCTGTGTATAGAAACACTAAATCTCATCTTCACCAATGGCTGTCATATTTTCACTTCATCCATCAGGTTTCATGGTGTGCCTTCACTCTTTTACTAATTTCTCCTGTCTTACTACTTCTCTTTACTACAATGCATTATTATTTTGAGCACTCATACCTGGATTCTACCTGCTTCATGTTTCATTATTACTCGTATACATCTTTGCTACTCTTCCATACCTCCTTATCCCCAAAGCTCCGTGCCTGACATCTCATCTCTTCCATTTAGCAGAGAGTAAATAGCTCACAACCATTTTCAGTTCCTTCTTCCAGGAGCTACTTCTGCAGCCTAGGATCAGGTCCTGTGTTAGAATCTGATGAAGACCTGTGTTAGGATTTGCTTTGAGCAACATAGAGGATGGAAATGAAGTGCTGTGAGTTCTGAACACAAACTGAACAAGCCATGTTACACCGCTTCTACCACAATGTCATTCTAGACCAAGCTGACAGGGGTGAAAGGCAAGGGAGAGAGGCCAGGTTCACTCTTCTGAGACATCCCAGTTATTTCAGCCATTGTACCAGAGGTCCCAGACGCAAGAAGCCACTCTGTCAAACTATGTGAGAAAAAAATGAGTGACTTCTAAAGCCTTTTCAAACAAGTCTCTCTTCATTTATCCTTTAATATTATTGCTTATATATTTGCATCAATAAATATTTATTTTTAACCCTCTATATCTTCTGCTTTGACTGGATTATTTTTGATACATTCAAATGTATTCAAGAGCTTTATTAGTACATAAAAAGTTCATTTCATCTCTACTAATCTAGGAAGGTAGGTGTGGTATGTCTATATTATGAATAAGAATACCCTTCCATGAGCAATGACAAACTCAAACACAATCCATAAATAATTTACATCAAACTTTCAATCACTCAATTTTTTTCTTTAAGTCTCTTTGGCAGTAAGTATTTCTTGCCTACACACACTGAGGACTGCAAGGTCTTCTGTATTTCAGAAAATTCTCTATGTAGAAATACAGAAGCAAAATAAATGAAAGAAGCAAAATGACATAAAGAAGTCTTTGGTCATTCTCATCAGAATATCAAAGTATTGAAAATGCGGGGAGAGCGAGACAGACAGCCAGACAGACAGATAGACAGACAGACAGATAATGAATAAGAAGTATGATCAGGGAGTGCTTCTGGAGAAAAATAATTGATGTTGAACTTGAGGGAAATGGAATTCTTTGAGGTAAAAACAAGTGAAGGAAGGTTTGAAAAGATGTCACAAATAAGGCAATAAATCTGAAATCCCTTTAGGCACATCCAGGAATATGTCAATGAGAACACAGATGAACATACATGACAAGAAAAAATATGAGGGCTTTTTTTGAAAAAGTTATGGAGGTGCCAGGGAGATGGCTCAGTGGAATAAGTGCTTCCCTCACAAGCACAAAGGCCTGAGATTAATTACAGGTTCCAAAAAATTTTTTAAAAAGTTCTGGAGTTTGGAACATAGAATGTAGGCACTTTGCTTAGGTGTCTATCGAAAAAATTTGAGCAACAGAGCCATAGCATCAGAATTGTTTGCAGAAAGCTTCCTTTGGCATTTAATTGACTTTATGATTTTTATGCTTATTTTATATGTATAACATCCCACAGTAAATATTAAGTGTTTCCTCTGCCTTATTAATTAGCAAATTCTTCAAAGTGGTCAGTGTGTTAAAAAGTGTACATAACATTTGGAATTGAACTACATATTTTGAGAAATTTACAAACAAAATCAGTGGCACTACTTTACACTAAAAAGATTCTGCAAAGAAAAATAATAATAATAGTAATCCATAAAATTATCAAGCAACATACACAATGGGAGAAGATGTTTGCAAACTGTTTATCTGATATTGGTCTAATATCCCTCACTATGTACTTATCTATGAGGGCTAATGGGTGTTGCCTACGGTGCTAGTCTAATATCCATTCAGCCTAATAACCTATTCTGAGGTACAGAATCAGTCTTGTTATTGCTTTCCCTTCTTTGCAAATTAGCTGCTGTATTTTAATCACCATTTCAAGTATAAAGCCACATTTATGAAAGTCTTTCAAAGCCACTTACGGCAGCCTGCTGAACCACTTTACATAAATGTGTGTAGGTTGTGCCCATAAAGAGTGCTATTGCATCCCTTCTGACAGAGCTATTGCACTTTGTAACAGGAGCTTAATCTGGGGCAGTAATACAACCATGCAGGACTCTGGGAAGGGAGTCACAGTAATTATCCTTGGATTATGCCTGAACAGGACCGGGTCTTAGAATCTTGGCTGGTTTGATGGAGTTTAGTGACTGCACCTTCATTTTAGAAACCAGCATATCTCTGTTTCTACTGAGTAAGGGCCCATGGAAATCTACTGCAGAAGACTATCTCTCTAGCACATCAACAACTTAAACTCATCACTCACACACGTAGAAACAGGCACAACATAGCATTGCAACAAAATATAATCACTTATCTAATGAAACAACTGAAATATTCAATTTATCTTAAATATTAGTTGAAATTGATGTTTCTAGTAGGAGTTAAACATAATGAAAAAAAATATTAACATGCTTTATTTGTATGCTTGTTTAGGAAGGTTCACCTCTCTCCAGAAGATAGTCACAAACTTGGAATTGTTAAAAATTAATTTCCTGTAACTCTGGACCTATGTGCTCTCAGAGCTGGCTCTCCTGTCTCTCTTTCCTGATAACTCAGATGTGTTCTGTTTTCTGGTTTGTCATGCCTTACAAAGTAAAGCTTAAGTTCTAGAGTAAGTGTTTAGGGCTTTCAAAGCTCACCTGTGTCTACGTTTTAAGTACCATCTACTGGTGTTATGAAATGCACTCTGATTTTAAAGCCATGCTGACCTAATGGCAATTCTTGAAATTGGCTTCAGTGCTTCCTACTTCCTGCCCTTGCCTGTCTTGCACACCTGCCTGCCACACCTGCCTCTTAAGCAAGTGAATCCTTCAATGTTCAACACATGTATTTTCCCTCTGACATTTTCAGGAATTTCCAGAAATTCCACAGCCTAAGCAGATGAGATTTCTCTTTCTCCTCTCCTCCTTCTCCTCCTTCTCTTCCCCTTCCCCTCCCCCTGCCCCTTCTCTTTCTTCTCCTCCTTCATCTTCTCACTCTCCTCTCCCTCCTCTTCCTTCTCCCTCTCCTCCTCCTTCTCCTTCTGTTTCTCTTCCTCCTCTTTTTCTTCCTCCCTCTTCACTCTCCTCTCCGTTCCTTTCTCCCTTGCTCTCTCCTTCCTTCTTTCTTTCCTTCCCATTCCCCTCTTCCCTTCTCATCTCATCTCATCTCGTCTCATCTCATCTCATCTCGTTTTGTCTCATCTCATCTTCTCTCCTCTCCTCTCCTCTCTTCTCCTCTGCCCTCCTCTTCTCTCTCCTTCCCTCCCCTCCCCTTCTCTTCTTTCTCTTCTCTCCTATTTTTTCTTCTCTTCTTTTACAGAAATATTTCATGCATTTTTGTTAAAATATGAGTCAGTTGTAGGTTTTCAGATTATATATTGTACACAATTTATTTAGGAGGAATAAGCTTCTATTATTCAAATCATAGAAGATATAGCTGTTTATAAATAATTTTTTATCAGAAAAGTAAGTTTTAATGGATTTTTAATATTCTGATATGATTAATTTTCCCCCAGTATTGAGAAAACCAACTTCTGTGTTGGCGCCCAAAGATTTCTGCCTTCTGGCCTTCCAAACAGTATTCAATGCAAGTATAAATCTCTCCCACACAGTCCTTGGGCTGTTCTGTTGGTAGTGACAGAATCACGCCATGTGATTTCACAGACTGGAATAATGAAAACTGTGCCTTCCATCTTTGTTATTTTAGAGAAAACAGTAATTTTGGCTGTGGTTATCTAGAAGCTTGGGTGGCTACAAACTGAAACATCCTCTGGCCAACAACGAGTGAAGTTCTAGGATCTATCAAGAAGAATTTGAGCTAGCCTAGAGATAATTTTTCCAGCCACCATTGTGGCTTGAAACAATCCTGCATCCCTGCTCAGGATGCACTATAACCATAAGAGAGACCTGAGCAGGCACCAAACTCTGCGCTGCTCCCAGACTCCTGACATGGGGAATCCATGGAATAAGGAGTGCTTGTTGCATTTGGCTGGCTAAGTTTTGAAATAATGTAGTACAGGTAACTGATACAAGTGTAAAATCAGATTTATTTGATGCAGTGCATGTTGTAAACCCTGTACTCATACAGATAATCCTAAATTTATGCCCTAATTAAAAAATTGTAAAGTAAAAAGAAATTGTGTGATGAAAATAAAAACAGAGAAGAAAAGGAAGCTAGCTGACATAGATGCAGTAAATGTTTTCATCTTGTGCTTGAGCTCTGATAGATTTTTGAGATAGTAGAGAGCTGCACTGGGCTATAACTCCACTTAAGACAAGAAATCTGAGATGTGATATTTTAGTAATTCCTTTCATAATTTTTCAGGGTAAGTATGTCTTATTTATTCAAGTAGCAATGTCCATTTGAAGTACATTCATTTTTATTTTTGCCAAGCTTCCTCCAATGACTTTACTAACTTATAACCAGAAAGTATAACTCTTATTGGCTTTGAAATTTAATCACTTCAAAACTAAATAAGATTTCCTCCTATTTTCTAGGAGATTCAGTGTTTCTGCTTTAATGTTTAGATCTTTAATCCATTTTGACATTATCTTAATGCATGGTGATAGACCTGGGTCCAGCTTTAGTTTCCGGCATGTAGAGAGCCAGTTTTCCCAGAACCATTTGTTAAAGAGGCTATCTTACTTCCAGTAAGCATGTTTGACCCTTTTGTCGAAGATCAGGTGGCCAAATTTGTTCAAAGAGACTTCTGCATCTTCTAATATATTCCACTGATGCTCAGGTCTTTTTTTTCTGACAGTACCATGCTGATTTTATCACAGTAGCTTTGTAGTATAATTTCAAATCAGGAATTGTAATGCCTCCTACCTTGCATTTGTTGCCCAGGATTACCTTTGTTATTCTAGGTCTTTTGTGGTTCCAAATAAATTTTAGGAATGATTTCTCTAGGTCTGTGAGGTATCATGGTGGTATTTTGATAGAGATAATGTCTGAATCTTATACTATGAAGACCTACTAGGAAGACAACAATATGAAACATATTAATTATTGTGACTGTCCTACCAACCTGCTTTGAAACTAATTGCTATTTCTTTCTCATTAAAATAAATATTGAATAGGAGGGGCAATAGTGGACATCCTTGTCTTGTACCTGACTTAAGCGTAAAAGATTTCAGTTTTTCCCCATTTAGGATTATATGAGCTTTTGGGTTGCCATAGATGGCTTTTATCAAGATAGAGTCCATCTATTCCAATTTTCTGTAGGACCTTGAACATGAATGAGTGTTGGACTTTGTCAAAGGCTTTCTCTGCATCAATTGAGATGATCATATGGTTTTTAGATTTTAGTCTATTAATATAGTGTATTACACTTATAGATTTTCAAATATTGAACCATCCTTGCATCCCTGAGATGAATCCTACCTGGTCATGGTGTATGATCTTCTTGATGATTAGCTGTATTCTATTTGCCAGGATTTTGTTGAGTATTTTTGCATCTATATTCATGAGGGAGATTGGCCTGTAGTTCTCCTTTATGGTTGTGTCTTTCCCTGGTTTTGGAATGAGTATTATACTCGCCTCCAGAAATGATTTTGGGAGGACTTTTTCCTTTTCAACTTCATGGAAGAGTTTGTGGAGTGTGGGGATTATATCTTCTATAAATTTCTTGTAGAATTCAGCTGTAAATCCATCAGAACCTGGACTTTTCTTTGTCGGTAGGCTTTTTATTACGTTTCATATTTCGTTGGCTACAAGATAAACCCTGAGAGGACTTCACTGACCACATAGGAAATATGAAGTTCATGTGTTGGTATATAAGTCTTGATCTATCTAGGTCTTAACCATCAAGCAGAAAAGTATAAAAATGAAGTATACATCATGGGGCCATAATATTAAGTTGAGCTGTAAATGGCTATGGTCGACAACTTCTTTGAATAACTCACTATCATTGTAGAATGCTGGACTGTGTTAGATTGTGGTGTCGAGTTCAAGCACTTAAGTTAGTTGAATGACAATGGAGTGCCCACCTTTGACAGGTGTAGACAAATGAAGGGGTGTAGAAAGAAAACATCATGATGTGTGTGTATAGACAGTACAGTTGGGATAAGTAACGCTGTGCTTCTACATAATTCTATGAGAGGCAAGATCTGCACTAATGATGGTTGGACAGGATATTATGTCGGCTTCTAGTACTACGGTCATCCACTAGGAAAATAACTATTGAATTTTTGATATAATTCAGGTATAAAAATATGATAGGCAAGCAGCTACACTCTTAATTCACTGATATTTGCTAAAGTAATCTGTAAATATAATATCATGCATGCACCTTGTACAATACCAAAACATTATGAAAACAGTTTGCAATGTATTAATTTGTCGAATCTGTCTTGTTAAGGTGTCTTGAAACTGTCTGATTGACATTTGTAGTTCAATAAAATAAAATTAAAAAAATAAGATTGCCATAAATACTTATAAAGAAAAATAAAATAAAATAAAATTAATAAAAAATTTTAGAAAGATAAATAAATTTAATCACTTTTTATATTTAGTGTTCTAAGGTTTTCACTACCTCTGCAGATAATAGAAACAAATAATACTATTGTTATCAGACTTTTAAAAATTTATTTATTACAAGGTCTGTCTACACAGAGCAGACTAGTAGTGATCTTACTGTTTCAGTCTCCCAGTGCTGGGATTATACTCCCAGTTTCAGTTCCTGGCTCAGAGGGCCAGGAGTGGGACCAGTCCAGCACGTGGCATGAGGAATCCAAAGTGGGTCTTTGTGCTTGCCAGGCAGGTGCTTAGACCACTGAACTCCAGCCCTATGGGAAATATTATTAAATATTTTAAACTTAGTCCCAGGGTCTGTGTATTTAAGAGATATTTAGAAAATCTGGGTATATTTATCTTGGAAAAGAGATAATTGGAGAACAGTATATGAACTACTTGCAAATATTTCAAAGTTTTGTATGCCAGAAGACAAGGACTGGTTCTATAGACTGGAAATAGAGTTCAGAATGAATCACAGAGCAGCATTGTCAAATGTAAGAAATTTATGACATATCTGAAAACAGAGCAGTATCCTGCCTTATGAGATTGTGAGTTCATTATCACTGAAAATTTGTAAACACCGGGCCTGCTATGCCAGCCCCTCCCCTGGGGCTTGCTGAGAGAGCACTTAAGACTGGGCATGGTGGTGCGTGCCTATAACGCCAGCTCTTCGGGAGACTGTAAACAGGTGGATCACTATGAGTCCAGTCCAGTAGTGAGACCCTGAATACCCTGTAAGCTGTTCCTTAAAATAAATAAATAAAATAAAAAGAAAATTTGTAAACATATATTCACATATTCCTTTTTAGAAACCTTCTGTTGGCACTAGCAGCAACAGACCAAAAGTAAAAAAAGAGACCCTCACAGCTCAACAATTCTGTACTTGCATTGAGCACATGAACAATTTAACAATTGATTAAATGGATTTGCAATTTACATGTCAGCGGAGTCTTGCTCCTATGCAAGTCTTGCATTGTTACAGCGGTGACATTCCTCACATATGTGAGGGTGTGCAAGAATTCTGCCAAAAAGTTCTAATTTTTCCTCTCATAGCTCTTCCTTGGCATTTCTTTTTTTTTTTTTTTTTTGGCTAAAAAAGCTTTAAAAGGGCGGATAGAAGACACAGTGGGTACAAAATGGCCCTCAAGGACACTTACGGACATCTACACACCCACAGTTCTGGACTCTTCACACTACCCTAAGTCTGGCACATCTTGATCCATTTCTAACTCCCCCAGCTGTTCACCTGTCTCACCAGCGTGTCACCATTTCTTGTCTAGCTGCAGCTGTGACTCCATAGAGTAGAACTGGAATGCCTGGAACTCTGCACTTCTGAATGGGTTAGTGTGCCTCAGCTTATTTACCCGCTCTGCATCTGTAACTATGCCTAGGAAAGTGGGGACAATGATGGCTTTCCTTGGACTATGTGACTTTACAGTGGTTGAGGCATAGGATTTAGACTACGAAGACATAGGACACATGGCTTCCAAAGCAGTCCTGATTTTAGTTCAACATTATTTTTGATTCTTTTTATGACTTTTCCAATTGTTATTTAATTTTATGCATTTCTAAAAATTACAGAAAAGTGTGTTGAAGTTGCCAATAATTAAAGAAAGCTCAAATTTATTTTTCCTCCATAAATATACCACAAACTTGATCAAAGTTTTATTTGCTTCAGGAAGATATCATTCTATCATAAGAAGCCCAGTCACTTTCTTTGACTTTTCTAAGTAGTTTTAAACAAGAATAACAAAATTGATCTGAGAGAAAGGCTGAGTAATTAAGAAACACTTCCCCCAAGCATAATAGTATCTTAAGTCACAGAGAACACCAATTACTTCTTCTGGGAACAAAACATCCCCAGAGTCGCCAACAAAGATTCCCATGAGCTTGGCCACAGGTATCATGAAGGACTTCACCCTCTAAAGGGCTTTTTAGCTTACGTAGGTGAAGCATTACATTAGAGGTATTCATTTAGCTAAAGTGTGCTCTGAATATTTTGTGAATTTGCTATTTTTTGCTTGAGTTTTCAGGTTCAAATTCAAAGCTTTTCTAAGATGTTATACTAATTGAGCAATGCAGGCATATCTTATAGTCTAAATGTGCTGAGGATTGGATTTGGATAGATGCAGAATAAATGCAGTAAATGCACAGATACAATTATGTCCTTTACTGCACAAATTTCATGAAAATAATAGTTGTAAGTCACAAATAACCTTCCTTTATCTTTACCACATTTTTGAGAGCCTAATACTAAAAGAAATGATGAACTAAAAGCATAAACTGTTTTAAGAAAACTATAAGTGAACTATAACCATTTAATTATACAAGTTGAAACATGAAGTCTGCCATTTTCCTCCTATGGAATACCATATCTGTATGCTTTGCCTAAACCAAGAACAATAGCTGTGCAGGAACAGCTTAACTGTGTACTTGGCTACAGTTCCAACTTCCTGGTGTGGGTGATGCAAGCATTTCCTTGGATAATTCTGGTTTCCTGGTTAACCTGGAAAATAAATGAAGATGACTTAAAGATAATTGCCTTTTTGTAGATGGCCTAGAGACAGAACAAAGGCTTATTCACTCAGATGTTTCAGTGTTCTGGGAGAGTCTGATTGCAGTGTAGTACCTCACTGTGGTGTCACAGGACATTTGCTAATATTTGTCCCTTATATGCCTAATTGAGTGGATTTTAAGGCAAATACATTGTTTATTTGCTTATTTTCATTGATTCTGAAAGTTTTCTGAAATATCAAAAGATACGTTTGTGTATAGAAGTAATGTCGTATATTGTTAAAAGAAATTAAAACAAGTGCCAGGAAGATAGCTCAGCAGACTAAGCACCTGCTTAGGCAAGCGCAGGGAATGGGATGCAGTCCCTGCCAGCACACTCCATGCTAGCCCTGCACCTGGCGCCCTGAGATGGCCAAAGAAGTCCAGGCATGTTGGTCAGTGCTGTGAGGATGAAAGCAGGAGGATCACTACAAGTCTGAGCTGCAGAGTGAGACCCTGTACAGAACACATCAATTAAAAAAAAACTGAAAGCACAACTCTTTCTAAAAAATTACTACAAGTGCTAATTTTGAACATAATGAAAACTGTGTAGGGTTAACAACTTCATGATTCCTATTAGTTTCCTAATATGTTTCATATTATTTGAATTTACACATATCAAAAAGATGGAAAGTACTATGTGTAAATGAGGATAAAATAATATATCTTATTCATTCATAGAAAAAATTCTTGGTATTTTCAGTCCATGAAAATTATGAAGTATAAGATCTACATTAAGTGAACAAAAATGAGGCCTTTATTTGGGAAAACTTTATTACAGAAACAGTTACACCTGGCCAAAGCAAGCCTTCGCAGAAACAGTTCAATGTGGAAAGACATTAGCAATCAACCGCTGCAGGAACTGAGCTAATTAGAATACTGCCTTCAAATTCTGGGACCTGCACTGTAAGCAGGGAAAGACATTTCATTCATGGAATTTCCCACTATTTTATTATGCTGCCTGTTTTCATGTCTCCTTCTATCTATCCAGAGCAGGAGGCTTTTAAGATGTAATATTGCATGCTGTGGTTCTATGTGGAATTTGGGAGCCTAAGACCACTAGAAACCATCCCCAGCCAGCCAGAGTTGGCACTGCCTGTGGACACATCCTGGAACAGCACTGTGAGGCAGCTCTGAGTCAGGCGAATGCACACCTAAAGGTTCCACCCTGCCACTGGCCCTCCCCGCCCCATAGGGAAACCACTTCAAATAGTATTTTTCTTTCTCTTCCAATCTTATCAACATAAAACTCTGGGACACCTCCTGCTGTGCTTGCTGCCATTCAAACTGCTTAATCCCTTCTTAGTGTGTTGCAAATCGTCTTCCTTGTTTTATCACCAACCCAGCACCACCTCAGCCACCCATTCAGGGTGATGCTCATTCAGCAGCCCTCGAGCACCCTCCTCCATGCCCACTGCTATTTTTAAAACTCACAATTTTTATACAAATATAATAGACCTTTTGAAAGAGTGTGATGTGTAAGATAATTACATCATCTCTTTTCATACTGCTGCCTGTTCACAAACTGATCTCTCAAGTACATTTTTAAAAATTCTTAATATCTTGTTCATTGTTATTTGAATACCATTCTCATTTAAAAAATCTCCAGCTGATGGCTGGCACCTCAGATACAGATCTGCTGACATTTATGTTGACCTCCCTCTCTCCAGTAATTGTCATCTCCTATGCACACACTGAGTTTCACATAATTATGTCCTCCAGTCACTCAAATGTTGACTTTCAGACCTTCAGTGCTCCATTCTCAGACCTCCATTTGCCCCCCTTCTTCCATTGTTTGACTCTCTAAGTCATTTATGCATTTACATGTAGAGATTATTTGTGTCACACCAGGACCAGTCTGGGCTGGTAACGAAACAGACTTTGGGGCTGCTCAGGTGAGGCGGGTGTAGAGGTTACTGGTGAGAAAGAAGCCAAGGTGTCAGGAGGAGTGACTAATTACAATTATATGGCAGTCACCAGAGTGAGGTTAGAACTTAGGTGGAGAGGAAAACTGTGATTTGTAAGTGAAAAATGCATAATAGCTTGCTGTTCCCACTTCCCTTGTTTTACACTCTCCCAAAATCTAAACCCCTGCCTCGGTTTTCATACGAGGTGGTTTCCCTTATGGCTTCTCTCATGTCTCAGTTTTTCTTTTGTCCCTATTATCAACTTTCTGCCTCTTCTGAGAGCCATTTGTGTTATCTGCAGTTACTCTTTACTTTTCATTGCAGATACCGAGAACCGCTGTGCCTGTCCATGGTTAATCACAACCGAGCTCTTATTTCCTCTGAAGTTTTTCAAGACCTTGTTCACCAATGATTTACTTCACATAACTGAAATGGTAATTGCCATCCTTCATCTTGCACTTTATAGTACAACTCCTAACTTAAGTGGCACTACCAGGTAGTGACTCACACAAAGCAGACATCTGAGGGCTTCTTTCATTCATCCCTGCTCATAATCTGTAATCCCATCAGTCAATAATGCTTGTCACATCTTCATCCTAAATATGTTTTGCAGCTCTTTCTGGCTCTGTTTCTGCTTCCTTGCCCATAGGTGTGGTTTTAAAATATGTCACACACAAGATTGCATTACTGTGTCATCTAGCATCAGTGCTTTTAGCCATTTCTCCTAAACCTCTTAAAGAGATTTCAACCTCTTCCCAAATTCATCTTACTTTTAATATGATGTCTAAAAAGTGCAATTGAAATCATGTTTAAATTTTTAAAAATGTCTCATAGGAAATTACAAATTTTCATAAATTCCCTTTGAAATACTCCTTACATTGAGCACCCTTTGCTTCATTGATGCTTCTTTCTGAAGCAGCTCTGAAAGTACTCTTTCATGAGGGTTTTTCGGTAGAAAGGTGACTACATAGGCAGTGGTCTGCACTGCCAAATACCGTCCAGTGAAAGGCCAGCTTGTCAAAAACATTACAGTGTTCTATGCATGCTGCTTCTAAGATCTAGCTCTGTGTCACTTCTGGTTTCTCTGCAAATTCAAAATGACCATTAAAGGTAAGTGAATTGAATCAGTTCAGACTATCCATGCAATCATTACTAAAGTATGTCTAGAACAGCTTCAGCAATGGCAAAAACTATGGGGTATGCGTGTGTTTGAAGAAAGAGGTGGTAGTTTGAGGGTAATTCATATCAATATGTCTCTTATTCTAATATATTTTTAAAAATTAAATCATTCACCATATTTTCAATCATACCTTATATTCCACCTTAAGAAATTGCCCAAATTCCTCATCAACAGGATATATCCAAATTCATTAACAAATGATAGGAAGTTCTTAGATTTCTGTCCTACTTTTATCTTTCCAACCTACTTTCCCCAAGTGTTCTCCATGCAATCTTCGTACTCCAGCCAATCACATGCCCTACCTAAAATAAAGCAGACAGACACAACCATCATGATGGGAAGCCAAAAACTACTACCTGCTTTTTGTGCTGACATTTATTCCTCCTTATTTATGTCACAACCCCAACTTTGTCTGATGTACCACATAAACTCTATAATGAATCCAATCATTATCAATATGATCACATTATAGTGGAAGACGGGCCAGTAAAATTAAGGAGGTTGATTTGAATAAGTTTAAATGAGGCAAAGCAGATAAGAGAATCTTTCACTAAGACCTCTCTAAAATTGGCATCTTCAGGAACTGAGATAAGATGCAGATTGCTCTGGCATGTGTGAACCTCCCATCCTTCTCCCATCATTCCCAGTTGTACTAACACAATTGGCTTTGGAGAAATCTGAGACAAGTCCCCTGATGTCCTTCATCCAATATATACTAGTCACATGCAAAAGACCAAGGTATTCCCCTTCTATTATCCCAGACAATTCTCTAGATACTTTAACTCAAATATATAGTTTATCTGTATTAAAATAACCAGTTTTGTCCCATCTTGTCCTTGTTAAGCTCCTCAGGTGTCCAGTGTACCACGCCCCACACTTGGGATCACTTTGTGACATACATCTTCAATAACTTGATGACCCTTTGCTTCACTGTTGTCAATGGGAAGAGTCCCATGCTAAGGAAATGGAGCTCTCTGTGTACTGTGGACCTGAACCATGCATTTGATAAGGAAAGGAAGGTACAAATCCTTTCAGTCCTCTGTTTTTCTGTCATGACTCTTACTACTGCAAGAAACCTTCCTAAATCCCCTTTGTCTGGTTCCTTTTGCACAATGCTAGAGATTCTTTCCATCTTCTCTTCCCACCAATTTTCACAACCTTTTTTTTACTATCTTCCCTTCTTCTGGGAGCCTTGTTACATTGAGAAATAAAAGGTAGAAGAAAATAATAATTGTAAGCTCTGTAGATCAGTCACTGGCACACATGTGCCTGTAGTGCTCTCTGGCCTCCTCAGTACCTCTGATAAGGTGATGATTGCTTGTCTGTCTGAGTCACTGTATTGAGGTTCTAGGTTTTACTCTTTCTTGCCTAAGAAAATGGCTGATGGAATCGCCCTCTGAGTACCATATATTGTTACCTTTGCATTCTTCATTAAGTGATTTCTATTCATGCACAAATGTTAGAAAACCTAAGCTCTTTTTATTTGGTGTCACACCCCAACTTCTTGTGCACTTGTCCATGGTTTCTTAGATAAATGAGACAGGGAAAATCTCAGAAATTTCCTGGGGCTAAGAAATTTTCCATTAAAGTTTGGGTTTTAACTGTATCCTGGAGTCTACTGACCCAATTAAAGGATGGGAGCCTCATAGCTGGTAAAGATGGGCCAAGCAGAGAAACAGTACACTCCAAAAGACACTATTCCATGTATGGCTGTAACTGTTTCTGTAATTAATGCTGATCCGCCTTTATAAAGTTAAAGGCATCTGTTTCTCCTGGCATCATCAGTGGCATTTGGATTGCCTAATTATTTAATACGTCATCTAAATATTCCTAAGTCACTATTTCAAATCCCAAGCCATTTTTTCAGTGAACTGCCTAACACAGTGTATTCAATTTTGTGATATTTGAACAATACACAGGATCTGAATCTTACATTGACTGTTTTGCCAAAGTGACTACAACTAGAAAAAGAGATGTTCTACAAAACCCTTCCTAACATTCTCTGCTATTGCCTTGGGCCCAACATTTTGAATGATGACTTACAGTTTTCTATCTTTAAATTCTCTGTCCCAGTCTGCAGTCTTGCTATTGACCCCAGTAATGGTTTCTTACTTCAATACTTACTTTAACCACAAAAGGACTTGTCTTTACTTGATGTCTTCCACTCATTCTACCTTTTGACAGCAAGCATCTTTTTGTTCCCTTCAAGTCAAAGAAATTCATACAGACATTTCAAATACCCATTTTCTTGAAAGTCTATTTAATGCAGTTTGTGTTGTGAGCTACATCAGAATGTTGTGCACAGTAATGTCCTTGAAAATTCCTCACACTATAATTTTTATTTAATTCTAATTCTTTTCATGTAATTTCCAGGAAATTAAATCTTCTAGAGTATATTCTATGTTTTAAGCAGAGAGCATCCCATTAAAGTGTCCATATGATTTTAAAAATGCAAAAAATAGAACTTTTTCCTGTTCTCTCCATACTCTTATAAACACTTACTGTGCTTGAAAATAGATCAGTAGTTCCCTATAATATTTTGAATGGCATGCATGACTTAAGAATATCAGGTGAGAAGATAATAACCCTACGAAACTGCCACACAACGTGTGGATATAAGCCAAAGTCTAAGATGAGTCCTTCTAGTAGCTATGTAGTTGTATTTAATATTAATAATAATTGTTTTGTGTTAAATGGAGCCACATAGGAATATGTGACATTTCAATGGAAAAGTGTGTGGTCAGCTACCAATATAAATCTAAATTAGGATAAAAGCAAGATACCAATTGATGGGGTCAGCTGAAGACAGTTGCTGCTACAATTACTACCTCATTCATCAGTTCCAGCATGCTGAATGAACCCTTTTTCCAACAGGTTTTTTTCAGTGATTGAAAGTAACCACTGACCTTTATTTAAACAAAGAAGAAAGATTATGCTATTATCCCAAATAATGAGATGTCTGCATGTGTATTATATAAGTATAAACCTTGAAATCCATATGTTTGCTTATTAATTAGAATGGATTTGTATGTGTTTATTTATAAGCCAGTCCTATTTACTATATTTATTCATCTATAGAATTATGTGAGGCAGAATTCATCTGCACTTAGAGTTTGTGCTTGTGTTTCTCTCACTTCCCATAACATGGAATCTAGTCTCTAAAATCTGAGTGGAAAAAATACACAGTGAAAGACTGATGACAATTTAATGTAGATAATGATGCACTATATAATATAAGAAGAAAAGTCGGGCGTGGTGGCTCATGCCTGTAATCCTAGCACTCGGGAGGCTGAGGCAGGAGGATTGTTGTGAGTTCAAGACCAGCCTGAGCTACAAAGTGACCTTAAGGCCAGCCTGAACTGCATAGTGAGACCCTGTCTCAAACAAACTCTCTCTCTCTCTCTCTCTCTCTCTCTCTATATATATATATATATATATATATATATATGAAAATAAAGAATTTTTCACCTGCTGTACCTGTTGAAATGGGACAACTAAAATTACATTTCTACATGCAAGGGGACAGTACTTCAAAGCCAGAGATATGCTGCACACGTGGATTATTTGGGGACCATGATCATCAGACCTTTGGTTCTCAAGACAAAGTGTCCTAGAAGGGAACTGTATATCAGTCTGTCTGCTTTTTAAAGTAAGATGGTTGCAGGGTGCTCTAAAGGAACACTGCCTTGTAAGAAAGTCATTTGCACTTGAACTGATGGAATTGCAGACTTGTCCAAAAAGGAAAGTCTTTATAGAAGGAACAAACATATTAAAGCAACCTCACTTTAATGGTAGTAACAAAGAGGTGTAAACTGAAGAATAGTGAAAATGTCAACAACTTGACAAAGTTGAAGAATTTCAACATAGAAATAGAAGCAGCCTGGAGCTCACTCTCCTCGGAGTAGGTTGTGAGAAAGGTAAAGGAGAAATTAGCTAACAAAGGCTGTGTAATACAACATAAAAACAGTCCATCAATCATTTTGCTGTTTCACTCAGTCAATGAAATAAATACTTCATTTGCAGCAATCCATTTTAACAGTAAAATCAATAAATATTTTATTTTATTTTTTTATGCAGGGTCTCACCACGCTGTTCTGACTCATAGTGACCCTCCTGTTTTCAGTCTCCCTAGCAGCTGAGATTACAGGTGTGAGCCACCGCGCCCAGAGTCCATCACTAGCTCAGCACGTTCTGGGCGTGGAGTTGGCATGGCATGTGGTACCAGGAATCGAACCCCAGCCCCTGTGCTTACCTAAGCAGGCACTTAGTCTTCTGAGCTATCTAACTGGACCTTGAAGTCTTTATTTTTAAGTATTATATATTAATAAATTAATGAATTAGGAAAATGTCAGACAGGAAGATAACATGATAAAAATAGACAGCATTAGCTTTCCATCCTAGAGGAAAAGAAAGAGTTCTAAAAATTTTTCTTTATTAAGAAATTCTGAACAGTCACATTAATTGTAGCTAATGTCAAGCAAGGCAGCAAGAAAAATTAATTAAACCAAATGTTACTTGTTTTAGAAAGGTCTGCCAATGTGCTTCATACTTTTTTTTTTTTCACATAGAATGCAAAGAAGCAATGAAGACTACATTCTTAGCTGGGGTACATCCACACAAGATAATAATTTTCATGCACTGCTTTTATTGTACCCAAAATAAATTCTTCCTTACAATGCCTACATCTGAAATAAGAAAACAAAGGTAAAAGACTGCTGTACCTCTATCTGTAACAGAGGAAGAAAAACAACATAATTGATAATCATATATTCAAGGTGTAATGTAGTCCTTCTAATGCATGACTTTCCAGAGGAAGAATGTTTGTGCTCATGTGAAATTCTTTTTTGGTAAAAAAAAATCCACATCATTTAAAGGAAAACAATCCTGCTATGTGGTACCACTTACATACTCCAGAACAGTGGTTTGCTAACAATAATACTCATACGAGGTCTGGGTTAGGGCCTGATGTGAGATTTTGTGTTTTCACAAGGCCTTAAGTGATCACAAATCTACTGGTCCATAAGAACAAGGAGAAGATCCTAATGTAAATTGAGTTAGAAATTAAGGTGCAGAAGTCATGTTTAAGTATCACTTAGTTAAACCTCACTTTACAGTTCTTCTCAAATGGGATATCCTGATCTTCATCTTAACAGGCAGCATTTCCATTAGGACTGCAATTTTCCAGACTCTAATCAGAGTCTCCAATATAGTTTACAGTGTACAAGGGCTGTCTCTTTGAACACTCTCAAAACATTTCCAAATTACTTCCAAAAGTTATTGAGTCACGTGGCCAGGCAACATCACAGTAATCCCCCTACTCTCCCTGTACCATCATTCTTACAACTCCTTATTTTCTGACTTTGTTTTTATTTATTTATTTATTTCATGTATTTAGTACAGGGTCTACAGGGTCTCGCTGTGTAGATTGGACTTGTAGCAATTCTCCTGTTTTTCAGATTCCCAAGTGCTGGGATTACAGGTGCACGCCACCACATGGACTAGAATCCATACAGAAATATAACCCTAACATACATGTAACTGTGATCCATATCTGTGTTTTCAATTTAAATATGATACCAATTTTAAAAGTAAATTTTAAACAGCACTTCACAACATTATGCTGTGTATTTTGAAATTCTTCTTCCTTTAAATGCTTACATTCAGAACAATACTGATCTGAAGTAGCCATTCATATTTTCCTATTTTGTTTACATATATATTTCTTTGTAGACTATGCATATCATATGTGCATCACCTTCACAATAAATCTGCACTGTTCAGTTGAAGCTACAAAACTATGAAGAGTAGTAGCATTCACTCTTCACTTATCACATTCATTGACCAAGACTATTGTGAGATTAGTCTAGATTAATTGGGTAATACTTCCAAAGAAGCATAAAGCATAAGATCTGTTCCAAAGAAAGAGCCCAGTCAAGTGGAGGAAATCAGATGCAGTGACAACAAAGAGTCAAAGAACAAAATACACGTGCTTATGAAGCCCAGAGTAGACAGAAGTGTACGATGAAGCATATGAGAAAGTAGACGCATATCTAAATTGGATCATGGAGAAGAAGACAGGCAGGAAGGAGATCATGATGGAAAAAAAAAAACATGCACTTTGAAAGGACAACATCAAATTCAAAATTCTATGAGGAATTAAAATTGAGTTTGCAGAGGTAAAGCTGTATGGCCCCTCCACAGGGGGCCTGAGCAAGGAGGACCTTAACCTTCACTACATTGCTTTGGGCCATAGTATAGCTATACTAATTTTTATTTCTACTCTTTAGAAAAATACATATTTTAAATTTGTTGGCTATGCTATTGTATGAATGAAAATTTATGTGTTCTATCTGATAATGTTGGTTGATGCTACTGTACAAATGTGCTGATGCGTGATTGATTTTTAATATATTTTCCTATCAAATATTGAGAGGGGTGGGATAGAGCTGAATTTACCTCCAATTCTTTTTGTTTTTCAGTTCTTATGGGTTACATTTATTGTAATCTTATATTATCAGGTTAGTATACATTTATAGCCAAGTAGTGTACATTACAGAATGAGTTGCTCATTCTATCATTAAATGACTTTATTTCTTTAATAATTGTCTCTAAACTCACTTGCTGGATACTAACACGGCCACTTTAGTTTTCTTGTAGGTGTATTTATGGTATAACTTTCAATTTTTAAAATGCTAGTAATATGTATCTTAATAGATAAGTGATAGTATTTGTTGTCCTCAAATATAATCTTCATTTGGGGATAGAAAAATAAATCTACCTATGTATTCTAGTCTTCCTTGATTAACCTTATCAAATTTTATTGTTTGTGAGATGGTTTTTTCTAGAATTTTGTTATTCTTAAGTACACACCTCTCAGAGCATATCTTTATATTGTTCATTTAGGATTTCTGATTCCTTGTTTCTCCTGAATGACATATGAATGTTTGTTTCTATGTATCTGAAGTCTCTTTTTAAGAGGTGAGAAGTAACATCTTATGTTTTATTCTTGTTTTCTATGTAGTTTGGTCTGGCACATGGTACAGAAAGGGCTTCCAAAGTATCTGTCAAATAGATTTTCTACACACTGGGCACTGACAAATGCAGACTAATTCTTTTGATTAATTTGACATTTTTATAAATGCAAGTAATCACTATAATTTCAGAAGACGACCCGAAGCCTTATCAAAATATTGTGCTTAGACAACCTACAGTTTCTCCCTTCTGATTTCCATCCTTTATGCTTTAATCCTTTCCTCTGCAACACCAAGCTGATTCACCTTCTTTTCTCTGTCACTGGCCTCTCCTTCTTGTGTTTTAGTCAATGACTCATGAAAGACTTAAATCTCTTCTCAAAATGCCAAGCCCTCCTGTAATTCCTTGTCCCTCAGCTCTGCTCTTAGCTTCCTCCACCTCTGATGGCACTCTTAGCATGCATTATTAATCAATTAGACTGGAGGTGTCCAGCTTTCCCTGTTCCCCTGCCCTGACAAGGCAGTCAGGTTCTTGAGCACACTTGTAAGCAACCTGCACTCAGCAAAAGTTTCATGGGATGTTTTTTTTTTTTTTTTTTTTTGGCTTGTTTTATTATATATAGAGGCAATCCTGTAACCTTGGTCAATAGATATTAAAATTCTGTTCTTGTGAAATGATGATAAAAACTGCTCTCATGGCTGGAGTGTCATCCTAAGTGTCAAAACAGAGTGACAAATTGCTTCATCCTACCTATAGCTAATCTTACCTAAGAATTAAATCATTCTGGTTTTAAACTTTACTTGGGTTAACTATTAAAAATGATTTAACCCTTTTGTCACGTACCTGATTTCCTTAAAAAGGAAAATGTCTGTATGTGTTAAAATTATGTTATTAAGCTTAAATATGATAATGTTTTGAAATGTCTTTTAATTTAGCTGAAGCGGTAGAGAGTAGAAGCAGTCATTCATTAGGAGCAGGCACGACTTCACCTAACACTTTAGTGTTCTGTCCTAATGTCCACACCAGCTACAGAAGCAAACATACCCATGAAGGTCTGCCTGCATGTCCTGAGTCCTCACTACCTTGAAGGGTACGATATAGTAATTATACCCTGCAACACATGTGTCTGCCATTTATCTTCTACTGTTTATGGTTTTGATTCAGGACTCAAGTATGGGCAAATAATCCTCAATAGTCACTATGGACATTGCACTTCATTATCTATATTAAGACAAAAACCTCAGGTTCTAGATAAGGCAGCAGAGTGGTCTTGGTATTACAATTCTAAGGTAATTCGTGATGTAATAAACAGGATAATCCAAATAAGATTTGAAGGATGATATTTCCAACCATGAAAATTCTGAAGGAAGACAAAAAAGCCATTATTTTGAAATATTTGAGCAGATTAATAAATAACATAACTATAGTTACTTTCTAAAGAAACAAAAAGTTAAAAAAAACTAAAAAGATTTTATATGTTGGGATATTAGTAAAACAATGTTAAAATAAACCAAATTCATAAGACACTTTATTTCACCTCTTTGTCCTTTGTACATTCTGTAAAATAGTATGAGAGTTCAATACTATATTCTCCGGAAACCTGCTATCATCTACATGATGTTGAATTAGTATTTTATTACTTTAAACATGATAAGCCAGTTTCTTATCTATTTGGGACATCAATTTAAATAACTTAGAATTATGGAAAGATACTCAAATAGCAAGGAATTATTCAAAAAGCTCATTTCATTAATACCACTACTCCTGTAGTCTATTAACATGGAAATCAAGATAGGTGGTCTGATGTAGCAGTATAATGAGGCTGGAAAGTTAGAGGTCATGCTTTACAGCTTTCTTGTTTACCCTCAGCTTTTAGTATCATGTTGGGCACACAATATGGGATCAATAAATACTTGGAGAGTGATCAATCAGTCTCAAGTGTGTTTACTGAATAGTTTTTTGCCATAGGGAAACAACCTCACTGAAATATAAAAGAGAAGTCAGAGCCTTTACAATCTTTCTTTGATGAAATTCCACTCATCATACTGGTTACAGTTTGCTAGTGGGGAATCAATTACTTCCAAGTATACTAGATGACTGACTCTGATTTCAATAAAACCACATATGTATATGTCCATACATTCAACTGATAAATACTAAATTTTACTAATACTGCACTTATTTCCTCTAGAATCCCCTCACACCACACACTGTGTCTTCATCAAACAATTTTGATCCTCCTAACACTACTGGTTACCTAACTCCTTTCCACTGTACTGTATCCTACTCAATTCCAAACTTCAGGTTGGTTGTGTATATGCTGATTTCACAGCCACTTTTATCCTTACCTGAAATCTTGCCACCCATGAATACACACAAACACCCATACCTAGAATACACACACACACACACACACACACTCTTTATTGATTGCCAACATCAGGCTTTTATCATGTAACTGCTGAGCTCTGAGATTTATTTTTATGGCAAAAACATCTCTGGAGAAAAATCATAATTTGGCCTTTCATATCCATTTTTAATTTGGTGTTTTTAACTTTTCCAACAGCCATATTTTTTTCTTGCTGATCACTAAACCTACTCTATATTTTCCCCTTTCCTTTACATTCTTTCGTTTCCCTCTGACCAAAACTATGAGCAGATATGACTATGTATTTCAGTGAGAAGCATCTATCCCTTAATTTCCTCATTTACCTTCTTCACATTGACATAAATCTTCACCAAAAGCATTCATTTACTGACTTATTCAGTGCCTAGTCTTGAAACAGTGCCCTTTGTGGGCACTGTTTTGACAGATACAGTTGCCACACATATTCTAAAGCACATAGCATTGATCCATGAGCTGGAATCATGAGCAGTGAAAGCCTTGTGAAGTAAGCCAAAGATTGGTTATTTCAGTGAGAATAGCCAGTAAAAGGGATATACAGTGATGCCTCAATTATTGAAAAGTTCCAAGCTCCAAATGTCCATTACTTGAATAGTGTCATTTGAAAATAATCTCCCAAGGGTTACAACTTTGTTTGAAAGTAGAATGGAAAATCCAACCTGAAAACAATTGTCCTAGCTGAGAGTGAGCCGTGCACTATGTCTCTTCATGGACAGCAGGAAGAGTTGACCACTCTATGAGCTGTTCATGCTCGGACTACACATAAAGCTTGTTTGAGAGCATCAATGTATTCATCACTGTGATTTTATTTGCGCCTTATTTATATATAATATTGTAATCATGTGAAAGAAGTAAGTGATAACAACAGTAAAGCTAAGAGGAAAAACCAAGAACCAAACTAGAGATAAAGAAACAATTCCAATTTTTTTTTTTTTTTTTTTTTTTTGGTGGAACTGGGGATTGAACTCAGGTCCTTAGGCTTTCCAGGCAAGTGCTTATTCTACTGAGCCATCTCCCCAGCCCCCTGCAAATTTTTTTAAAGTTCTAGAAAATGAATTTATAAGTCTGATTTTGAGTCTTTATTTCTTAAGAGAAAATATGTTCAGTTATCAGTGCTCAAACACAAATTTAGACTGAATTTAGTTAGATAACAGAATTTTCAATGTAATGAGACGGAGAATAAGTTTGAGGCATAAGAAAGAACATGCTTCTGAGAGACAGGATAAACAAAAAATGGCAAAAGATTCAATCTGGTTGAAACACAAAATAGGAAGTGCGAATCATAACATATTCTTCTGGAAATACCTGCATAAATAGTGCATGAACATCATAGAAGTCAGCAAAATATACTAACCGTGCTAAGTCTCTGAAATAACACAACACAATTCAAATAATTCATAGAGTTATGCTAAAGGCCAAATGAGATAATGTCCATATACATTCAATATATTTAATGCTTTTGAAAGAGTAATATTAGACATTAAAAATAACTTATTTGTTATACAGAACATAATAAGAAGGCATTTATCGAGGAGAATCGCATGGCTTCATGCATGTGTTAGGTCTGCCTCATAGTTTGGAAAGAAGAAGAAAAAAGGAAAAGGAACTACAACTGCATGAAAGATATCTATTATAGGACACTCTACATGAACCTAGGCAGAATATGTAGCATCCTAGGTAGCTGTGGAGGTAACAAAGGTAAAATGACACATAGATTCAGATGCTTTTTAGAAAGTGAAAGCAAGGAAATATACTACTAATACATGTAATGGGAGAGCAGAAGAAGAAAGGAAACCACTAAAGTTTAACATGCCTAATTTCTAAGATAATGGATCCTCTGGTTGCAGAATACTGGAAGATGAGGTGTGGGGATGTTTCCACCAAATGACTTTAGTCACAGACACATCACATTTGCGGTTTCTATGGGATTGAGTAAGCAGTTTGAAAATTAGGATCATTACTCAGAACTGGAGTTCACATGCCAATGAGAGCTCAAGCTACAGAATCAACACACTTAGTTTAGATGAAATGGGAAGAGAAGCCAGCAGAAGAAATGAGAAACCTGAGAGAGAAAAAGACCCTTCAGCCTATTGTCAGAAAACCAGAGACAAAGTGTTCTAGAAAGGAAAACGATGTCTGCAAGATAATGATAAGGAAATAAAGAAGATATTAATAATCTTGACAAAAGCAATGACCACAGAGGGTTTGCATCTGTGAATGAAGGCATTCTGGTAAGAAAAAGGGAAGGATACTAGAGTACAACATTTGATTTTGAAGAGATAAATTGAGATACCCTGTAGCTGAGCAATATAACACAAGAAAGAAATAGCTAATGGACACAGAGAGAATGTACTCATGAGAACTGGTAAGGAGCAATACGAACAACTGCTTGTGATGCAGGGCTCAGCACCAACAACTGTCAACACAAAGACCTGGAGCAGATGCAAAACAATGTGGCAAAGATCGAAGTGGAGATGTTTCCCTGACAGTGGGAAAAGATGCATCCGATTGCTCCATAGATGCTGTAAACCCTTTTCACTTCTTAAAAAACCTCCCACTTGGTTAATTTACTTTCAAACAGAGACAGAAATGCCTTTAGTTCAGGAGTTGGGAGAAGTCTATGACTTACTTTCTGCCTCTTCTGTAGTTATTTTCACCACATGTTTTATAGGCATCTTAAAATATGTTCTATTCTGAAAATGACCTTTATTTCACTTTCTCTTTCTTTATGCTGCACCTAGGGTTCACTTCCTATGATTGTACCAAATATCTTTATTGAAAAATAAGAGCTGGGATTCTCATCTCACTCAAGGGACTTTCTATTCTTTCTTCTTTTCAAGTTAAAAATGTCAGTACCTTTCACCAAACAATCCTAAAATTTTCTTCCTGCTTAGAAATTCCTTTGGAATTCTGTAACACCCCCAACTTCTTCAGCTATCTGCCCTTTGATGTTGAGTCCTTTCTCCATCTGAGGGTAGATGTTACCAGATCTTTCATCACCTGACCCTCTTTTTTCTGTCTTCTTTCGGTTGAGATCACTTACTTGCATTCCAGTTTTCATTTGGATGCCCTCTCTCAAATCAAGGTGACCACCCTAACTTCATTCTGATCGGTACTTACTCTCACCTTTGTAGCCTTAGCCTTCAATTGTCCACAAAGTACATTTCATTAGGTTGGGCATTGATTTAATTGTCTTTTTGTTTCATCCATTCTTCCAGAGATTTCATTCCACTTAATCTGTTGTGACTAAAAATATCATGCTTCATGAGCTAAACATGGGAAGTCAGATTCTTCTGTCTTTAATTTCTATCATTTCAGCTAATACCAGGTATGCTATATTAATAACATCTTCATGGTTGGATACTTTCTTCATATTTTCCCTGCTCTCACTCTAGTTAAAGCTTGAATACACTCATGTAGAGAGAGCTAGGAGATCTCTTAACTTTATTTTTTAAATTATTATTATTATTTTTTTATTGAATAACAAATAGCAATGAGACAGTTTCAAGACAAATTAACAGGACAGATTCGACAAATGAATACATTGCAAAATGTTTTCTTAATGTTTCAGTGTCATATAAGGTGCATACATGATATTATACATACAGGCATTATTATAGCAGATGTCTCTAGTCAGTGAATGAAGAGAGTGCAGCTACATACCTATCTTATTTCTCTACAGCTGATTTGTATCACAGATTTGACAATTAACACCCTCTACCTTGTTATCTCCCTAGTGTCTGTCCATAGTACTAGAAGCCAACATAATATTTTGTCCAACCACCATTAGTGCAAATCTTGCTTCTCATAGAATTATGCAGAAGCATGGCATATTTATCCTAACTGTACTGTTTATACACAGACATCATGATTCTTCCTTTGTATCCCCCTTTTTTTTGTCTAGACCTGTCAACGATGGACACTCCATTGTCATTAAACTAATTTAGGTGCCTGTACTCGGCAACACAATTCAACACAGACCTCTTAACTTCAATGCTCCAAAAAACTAAAAATACACAATGACGTGTATCTTGTAAACCATTTATTTGCCTGATTTTTATAGGACTTACTTTTCATTATAATACTTCCTTTTTCAAGAAATTCATTACCTATCAGGTCAAGTTATCATGATCGACAAAGTTGCATGGCCTACTTTATTTCCATATTATTTGTCTTCTAGTCTCCACAATTCAACTTATAACCTTACTGCATGCTCTATCTTATTTCCACAAGATGCATGAATCATATAGATTCATAGGCTAAGATTTGGTGTTGTCTTGCCTGTCCTAGAATCCCTACCACATGCGCATCTTTTCTATGGTACATTTATGAAATAATTACAGTGAAAGTAAACTTTCTAATTTATTTTCCCACTGATTTAGATATCTAAATTTACACTATTATTTATTACTTCCTCATGTATGTCTTATACTATCATACTTTTGAAAAATTTTGGTGTGTCATTACTTTTAAAAAGTAAAGAGTTTTAAGGCAGAAATTATTTCACATACTTCCATTCCTACCTAGAACACTTAAAAAAGCAACATAGTTGTTAAGTGAATCCTCTATAACTATTTGAAATGATATATATTACCTTCTCATATCAAAGAACTCAAATCAATGGAAAAATATTCTTTTTATAAGAAACTTATACAGCTACTAAAGACAGTGGCATAAAATTTTTGAAATATGCTATTCCTCTGTCATTTATCCAGTTAAAATAGTTTGAATCTACATTCATTTATGATAAAGACCTCTTCTTGAAAGATATCTTTATTAAGAGCTTATCCAAGCACATACTTTTGTTGTTCCTCCTAGAATATATCATTCAATCTTAAAATAAATATTATTATTATTATTATTATTATTATTATTATTATTATTATTATTATTGCAGAATGGCCCCATAGTCTACAAAAGTGAATAAGGTCCTTAGAAATTTGGAAGAATAAAATTTTTTAGCAGTTTCTTTTTGGGGAACAGAAAAATATACAGAGGTATAACAATACAACAATGCACACTGAAATATCTTTATTGTCCCAAGCCCACTATGATCTAAAGCATAATCCTATCCCATGCACTTCCCCAGCTGTACATTGACTAAGATTGGTTTGGTTACATCTCTTTCACTAATATATTCACATGTTTAATCCATCCCCATGGAGATTGTTTTAGGTTGAATTGTGTCTGTTCTCTACCCTTGATGTCACACATTGAATTCCTAAACTCTAGTACCTAAGAATATGACTTATAGGGCCCAGGGAGATGGCTCAGTGGAATAAGTGCTTCCCTGGCAAGCACAAGGGCCTGAGTTCAATCCCTGGTTCCACCAAAAAAAAAAAAAAAAAAGAACAAGAATATGACTTATTGGAACATAAGATTTTTAAAGAGATAATTATTATAAATGATGTTTTTGAGTGGATCCCAATATAGTGTAACCAAGATATTGTTAAGGAATGCAAAATTAGTCTAAACATGAGTTCAACATGGAATTTCCCCATCACACTAAAATGGCTTTTCGATTGTAAATTATATATATTATTGATCAAGTTTTCTTGCTATATAATATAGGAGTGACTCTACTGATTTCTTGGCAGATAACTAAGTGCTTTGTAAAATGCTATCACAATCTCCAGTGACACTTAGAATGTAGAATATTTTGTTCAGCTCTACACTTACATTACAAGTTTCATAAAGCTTTCAAGATAATTAAAACTGATCAGAGAAATTTCTGGCATGGTGGTCATGGGATTGTGCTTATTATAAATAAAAACAATAGAGTTTAGTATATGATTCTGTTTTTACCCAAGCAACTGCAAGAATTCATTTTAATAAAATCTTGAGGTGTTATCAAAGTGGCCTAGTCGAGTTAGGGAATGATTGGGGCCACAAGTTCAAAAGACCTGAAAGGTCCTTTGTCAGAACTATCACATTATTCAATAAATCTTTGTAAAAAATCGCTGGAGAAGTGTGAAAGCCTTGGTCTTATTTCTAAGTTTTGAGCTATAATCATATCATAGAGATTTTGGAAAGAATATGAAAATTTTATATCAATAAAATTATAATTGCATATATTGGCTTGAAGTCTCTCCTCTGTACAAACATAATTAAATTTCTATTAGACTTTCTTTTGAAAACGTGAAAGACCAAACATGGTCCCCTGACGTCATAGAGGTATGACATCAGTACTCCAGGGTCTTCACCCTTTATTTGTAAAATACTTTTTGGAGTTTTTAAATTCCTATAGGTACTTCTTTATAAATATTTTAATTTATATTTAAATGCAACATCCAACATTAATTCTTATAGTTGATATCCATATATTCAGCTTATCATTTTCTGTAATCCACATATTCATTGCTACATAGCTGAAATTCCATTAATTACAATTTCCAGTTAGCTTTATACAATTTAAATTGCTCAGATAAAAGAAAAACTTAAATTCATAAAATTTTAATTAATTAATGTTATTTTCCTTGTCTTAGTTGTTCTCTTGTTGCTGAGACAAATACCCAACACTGAAAATGAAGGAAGGAGAGGTTTATTTGGCTCACAGTTACTGGAAGTTTCAGCCTATACTTGGCTGGCTACAAGGCAGAGGGGCACAGGACAGACAGCATCCAGTTCATGGTAGCAGAACAACAGTGCAACAGAGTCTGTGTCTCAAATTACATCCAGGCTCTGTGCCTCAGGCTGGGAGAAGTACTCACCCGGTTAATGCCATCAGTACTAAAACCCACATCTCCCGGGCCCACCACTATTGATATCTTTTCTGTTTGTTTGTTTCATTCTGTGGACCCAAACCCAGTGGATCATGAGTTAATCTCAAACTCTAGAAGTCCCTGCCCCATGACTGCATGAGAGTTTCAAAGAACTAGACACAAGCCATAACATTCCTATAAAATTTACCCTTTATTCCTTCTTGTATGATATCAACTATTCACCTATTCAACTGACTTTTCTTTGTGGGGGGAAGGTAACAGGGATTGAACATGGGACCTGTGCTTGCCAGGCAGGTGCTGATGCTGCTGAGTTATATCCCTGGTCCTGAAAATGTATTTTATACAAACCAAAACTTTTAAAGCTTGTACATATTAATGAAGTATTATGTAATATTTTAGCACATATATGCACACATAATGTTTAGATCATGTTAAACATATACATTTCTTCAAATATTTATCATTTATGTTTAAGATAAAAAAATACCACACTGTATTTCCTTAAAAGTTTGCTTACTTACCTTTTATGCCTTTTGTCTGAATTGAGTACAGTCTAACATAATGTGGAAATCATAATGTTAAAATGACATTGATCAATATCTTTGAGTTTCATTGCTCCTAAGAGCAATCCAAGAATAATGATGTATTACTATTGAGTAAATGAAAATAAAGACCATAAATTTATTAAAATCAAACTTTGGATATATTTTAAAGTGTGAAATAGTCCAAGGAGTACTTTTATATAAGCTTCAATGAATTTATTATTGTGTTTTTTAGAAAACACAGGTTAATAAAAATAAGTTTGTACATGTTACAAATAGCACTGAGATGATTTTAACTCTAAGATTACACAAATATTTTCTATGTAATTATAGGGTTTCTAAAGAAGACCAAAAAGTGCTAGTAATATAATTGGACTTTTCTGTTTTCTGTAATATTGATTAAACACAGACCCTAGGTTAAACAATGCACCCTGACAATTTTGAAAGGTGAAAAAAAGATAACTTCTACAGTCATCATTTTGGTTGTGACAATAACTAATTTATTAAGAAAATATGTATTAAGTTATTTTAAGTTATTTAATTGAGCAAGAAGTTGTATTCAGCATACAAAAATATGGGAAAATATTCATGGCATTAGATTTAGCAAAGGATTCCTAGATAGAATATGAAAAACATAAAACTAAAGAAAATACTGAAAAGCTAGACTTTATAAAATTAATATTGTTCTTCAGTGAATTCCATGAACACAGTGAAAATTCAAGCAAAGAATAGGAGAAACTATTTGAAAATCATGCATCTTATTAATAACATATAGAGAGGATATATAAATTTCTCATAGTCAATAATAAAGACAAATATTAATTAAAATGGACAAAGTATCTGAATAGGCAGTTCTCCATGTGAGATACACAAATATCCAATAGACACATAAAATGGTACTTTACATCATTATCAGAAATAAAATATAAATCAAAATGACAAAGTATCACTTGACACCAATCAAAATGACTGAAATAAAATAGACAATAAGTGCTATCAAGAATGTGAAGAATTTGAATCTCTGTGTTTGAAATATGGCTATTCCTCAAACAATCAAACAGGGATGCATATGAGTCAGCAGTTCTCCTAGTCAACTCAGGAGAAATAAAAATACATGCACACAAAAACTGATACATTTATTGCAGTATTACACTTAGTAGCCAATATTTAGAAACAACCCACATATTTCATCATTAACTGATGAACACATGAACAAAACACTGTCTATCTGTACAGTGGAAAATTCTGCTCCATAGAAAATGATGATATACTGGAGCTTGCTGTCTCATCAATGAGCCTGCAATATATACTAAGTGAAACGAGCAGGCCACAAAGGACCGATCACTACATGATTACATTCGTGTGAGAGATCAGAGTCTACACAGACAGAAAGAAGAGTAGTGGGGCTGTTTAGGGATGAGAGGCACACAGAAATGAAAAGAATGGTAGTTAAAGGCCACAGAGCTTCTCACTGTAATAAATATGCTCCTGAACTAAGAACAGTGATAGCCATACATATCTGTAAATATACAGTATACTACACTTTGTTGTGTAATTTAAATAGTAAATTGTACAGTATGTTAATTATATATCCAAGCTGGTAAATACATGAGAGATGTAAAGTACTTTAGAATTCAGAAAGCTTGCTCAGCCTGCTATCAGGAATAAAGAACTATAGCAATAAAGACAGTGCCATAAGAATGCAGAGGTAGATGGATGGATAAGAGCAAAGAGCACCTATCAATGCATGATTTGCAGTGAATGTTGTACCATATGATGACAGAGGAAAGAGAGGTCTTTTGAGTAAGTAGAGTTAGATCAAAAAATAACGAGTAATTATGACAATGACCTGTTTCAAAGATTCCACAGTCTAGCTTTACATTCATAAATCATCAAGGCAAACTGGTGCTTAAAATAGAGGTTAACTTCCAACAAGCTGATTTAGAGTTGTCTCATCCTTATGTCACGTGGAAAGGTTCATATGTTGTAAATGTGCAAAGCCAGGCTCCAAACCATGGTAGCAATGCTGCACAACAGACAACAAGTGTTGTTACTTTATCATTTCAAAGTCCTACTCCTTATGAGATTTATAAAGAAAATGTTTTGCAGAGTTTTGGGGCTAAGAAAAATGGTGCTCCAGAATGAGAAGCTCAGGAGAGTGCAAAGTGTGGCTCCCTTCTGACCTCCTTCTGCCTCACTGTCTGTCTCCTCCCATGCTCCCTGAGCAGGATGTAGAAATACAATTGCTCTTTCCCAAGACAGATGATAAATATCAGAACCACTTGTCCACAAATCCAGCCATAAAATCTTTAAAATTGTAATCAAATTTCCCACAGTTCTCTTTTTTTAATGTTTTTTGTTTCTTTGTTTGTTTGTTTGTTGTGCACGGTCTCACTATGCAGCTTGGACTTATAGTGATCCTCCTAATTTCTGCCCCCCTAGTATTGGTGTGTGCCACCATGCCTGGACTCCATCTCTGGCTCAGTGTGCCCAGGGGCAAGGCTGGTGTAACATGCCGTGCCCGGGTTCAAACCCTGGCCCCTGCACTTACCTAAGCAAGTGCTTAGTCTGTTGAGCTATACCACCAGCCCTCCTTGTAGCTTTCTACATATTTAAGAAACTAAGATCTTCACATTCCTGGACCATTCTTAATAGAAAGAAATGTTAAACTGGGGAATGAAAAATCTAAACAAATGGACTTTAGCGAGTCTCCCTACTCAACTGCCATGGGTAGATCATACATTTTCATCTAATAATATTTGTATATGACTGTTCCTGTTCCATCAGGCTAAAGCATAAAACAAATCTCAGCACAAAATTAAGCATAAGATTTTTTGTATAGATCTTTTGTCATTGTCAGCCATCTTGATGAGTCATAGCCATTGCTTGAACTCGACATCACAGTCCAACACAGTCCAGCTTCCACAACTATAGTGAGTTATTCAAAGAAGTTGTCGACTATAGCCACTTACAGCTCAGCTTCATATTATGGCCTCGTGATGTATACTTCATTTTTATACTTTTCTGCTGGATGCTTAAGACCTAGATAGATCAAGACTTATATACCAACACACGTACTTTATGTTTCTTATGTGATCAGTGAAGTTCCCTCAGGGTTATCTTGTAGTCCTGTACATTATTCTGTGGATCCTTTGTCTGTGTCATCCATGTGGATGAGTCACGGCCAATGCTTGACCAGTTTGCTCTCTGTGAGAGCCTGAGAGAAAGCTTTCTCTCCATGTGACTCTCCCCAGGCACACTATAGAACTTCAATCACTTTCCTGTGTGGCTCCATAATCTCCTTGTTCAGAAAATTTGGAGCTCACCTGAGTTGCATGATGTTGTAGTACAGGTTCTCCTATGTCCAGAGTCTTTGCTGACCTTGAAAGGCTAGAGGCAAAATGTTGGCTGGCCTTGTGGATCTTCTATTTCTCCAACTGTGATTTGTGAACTTAGGTTGTTAACCATCCAGAAGAAAAGCTGATTAGTATCCTGCAGCATATGCCATTCAGTTTGGCTTATCTGACTCAATTGATTTTACTTGTTGTTCTACGTTTCCTTTTGTATTTCTGCTTTTTGCTTGTTATACTAGGGAGACTATACGATATTTACACATGTGTGTTTGGTTTATTTCACTAATGAGTATATGTTCAAGTGGCATCCACTTCAGTATAAATGCTTCAAACTTATCATTCTTAATAGCTGAGTAATACTCCATTATATAGAAATAAAACATCTTTTTCAACCATTCCTCATGTGATGGACATCTTGGTTGTTTCCAAGATTTTGCTATCACACATTGTGTGCTATAAACATAGGTATGTATATATCTCTATAATACAGAGTTTTCAGACCCTTTGGGAAAATTCCCAGTATGGGGATAACCGGCTTGAATGGGATTTCTAGTCCTACTCTTTTGAGGAGTCTCCACACTGACCTCCACAATGGTTGTACCGTCTACATTCCCACCAACAGTGGAGAAGTGTTCCTTTTTCTCCACAACCTCTCCAACATCTGTTGTTGGTTGATTTCCTTATGATAGCCTTTCTTTCTGGAGTGAGATGATATCTCAGTGTTTTTTTTTTATTTGCATTTCACGAATGGCTAGTGATCTGGAGCATTTTTTCATATATTTATTTGCTTCTTTAATTTCATCCTCTGAGAAGGGTGTATTCATCTCAGATGCCCATTTCTGAATTGGGTCTTTAAATTTGAGGGCCCTGTTATATCTTAGTTCTTTATATATTCTAGACAGTAGTCCTCTGTCTGATTGCTTATTAGTTAGGATTTTTTCAAAGTTTGTGGGTTGTCTTTTCACTCTGTTGACAATTTCTTTTTGACAAGCAGAAGCTCCTTAAGAAAAGTTGATCCCAGTTATTGATTCTTTCAAGTGCTTCCCGTGTGAATATATGTTTGTTCATGAACTCTTTACCTACCCCTATGTCTTCAAGAGTTCCTCCTACTTTCTATTCCAGGAGATTGAATGTTTCTGTTTTAGTGTTTAGATCTTTCATCCATTTTGACTTTAACTTAGTGCATGCTGATAGAACTGGCTCAAGTTTTAGTTTTCAGCATGTAGAAAGCCATGTTTTCCAGCACCATTTGTTAAAGAGGCTATCTTTCTCCCAGTGAGCTTGTGTAGCCCCTTTGTCAAAGATAAGATGGCTGAGTGTTTTTGTAGATGCCTCTGCATATTCTAATCTATTCCACTGATCCTCAGGTCTATTTTGTTGCTAATACCATGTTGATTTTATCACAGTGGCTTTGTAGTATAATTTCAAATCAGGAATTGTGATGCCTCCTGCCTTGTCTTGATTGGCCAAGATTGCCTTTGCTATTCTAGGTCGTTTGTGGTTCCAAATAAATTTTAGGATTGAGTTCTCTATGTCTGGGAGGTATGTTGGTGGCAGTTTGATAGGGATTGCATTAAATCTGTACAGCAATTTTGGGAGTATGGTCATCTTCACGATGTTGGTTCTTCCTATCCAGGAGCATGGAATATCTTCCCATTTTCTGAAATCCTCTATCTCTTTTCTAATGATGTTGTAATTTTCCGTGAAAAGATCTTTGACTTCCTTGGTTAAGTGAATCCCAAGGTATTTCATTTTCCTCGGTGCTATTGTAAAAGGTATTGTTTCTATTGTTTCCCTTTCACTGTGCTTGTTATCTGTGTATAGGAATGCTATTGACTTTTGAGTACTGACTTTGTATCCTGCTATGCTACTGAATTTTCTTATCAGTAGTACTTTCTTGGTGTAATTTTTTGGGTCTTACAAGTAAAGTATCATGTCATCTGCAAATGGTGATAATTTAACTTCTTCTTTACCTATTCTTTTTCCCTTGTTTCTCCCTCTTTTCTAATGGCTGTTGCTAAGGATTCCAAGACTATATTGAATAGGAGGGGTGATAGAGGACATCCTTGTCTTATACTGATTTAAGAGTAAAAGATTTCATTTTATTTATTTATTTTGTTTTTTTTTTTTTTTTTTTTTTTTTTTTTTTTTTTTTTTTTTTTTTTTTTTTTTTTTTTTTTTTTTTTTTTTTTTTTTTTTTTTTTTTTTTTTTTTTTTTTTTTTTTTTTTTTTTTTTTTTTTTTT
>PVKA01006761.1:0-33888 GCA_004027165.1 Ctenomys sociabilis | reverse complement strand
AACAATCCTCCTGCCTCAGCCTCCCAAGTGCTGGGATTACAGGCCTACACCACCATACCCGGCTCAAGAGTAAAAGATTTCAGTTTTTTCCCATTTAGGATTATATGAGATTTTGGGTTGTCATAGATGACTTTTATCAAGTTAAGACAGAGTCCATCTATTCCAATTTTCTGTAGGACTTTGAACATGAATGAGTGTTGGACTTTGTCAAAGGCTTTCTCTGCATTGAGATTATCATGTGGTTTTTAGATTTCAGTCTATTAATATAGTGTATTTCATTTATAGATTTTCAAATATTGAACCTTCCTTGCATCCCTGAGATGAACCCTACCTGGTCATGGTGTATGATCTTCTTGATGATTAGCTGTATTCTATTTGCCAGGATTTTGTTGAGTATTTTTGCATCTATGTTCATGATGGAGATTGGCCTGTAGTTCTCCTTTTTGGTTGTGCCTTTCCCTGGTTTTGGAATCAGTATTATACTTGCCTACAGAAATGATTTTGCAACGACTTTTTCCTTTTCAACTTCATGGAAGAGTTTGTGGAGTGTGGGGATTATATCTTCTATAAATTTCTTGTAGAATTCAGCTGTGAATCCATCAGGACCTGGACTTTCTTTGTCGGTAGGCTTTTTATTAGTTTTGTATTTCATTGGCTGTTATCGCCTTATTGAGAGTTGTTACATCTTCTTGATTCAGTTTTGGTAATTTATATCTTTTGAGGAATCTGTCCATTTCTTCTGTGTCTTCTATTCTGTGAGCATAAAGATTCTCGAAGTAACCATTGATAATCTTCTGAATTTCTGCTGGGTCTGTGGTGATTTCACCCTTTTCATTCCTTATTGCTTGTACTTGAATTTTCTTTTGCCTCTTTTTGATGAGGTTGGCAAGAGGCTTATGAACTTTATTTAGTTTTTCAAAGAACACAACTTTTTGATCTGTGGATTCTTTGACTTGTTTTTTTCATCTCAATTGAATTAATTTCTGCTCTAATTCTTATGATTTCTTCCCGTCTTTGTGCTCTCGGTTTCGTTTGCTCTTCTTTTTCTAGTTGTCGGAGGTGCAACATTAGGGTGCTAATTTATTCCCTTTCTGTTTTCCTAATGTGTGTGTTCATAGCTATTATTTTCCCTATAAGAAGTGCTTTCATCGCTTCCCATAATTTCCAGTAAGTTGTACTTGAATTTTCGTAAAATTGTTGATCTTGGTGAATTTATTGTTGAATTTCTTCTGAAACCCATTGATTGCTTAGTAGGGTGTTGTTTAGTTTCCAAGAATTTAGTGGGTTTTTCTGGTTTCTTTTGTCATTTATTTGCAGTTTCATTGCATTGTGTTCAGATAGTATGCAAGGGATAATTTCTATTTTCTTGCATATACTAAGGCATGATCTCTGGACTAGTATGTGGTCTATTTTGGAAAATGACCCATGTTCAGCTGAAAAAAATGTGTATTCAGCTGTGGTTGGGTGGAACACTCTGTATATGTCCACCAGGTTCATTTGTTCCAAGCTCTGGTTCAGTTCTTCTACTTCCTTGCTAATTTTTTGTCTGGTTGACCTATCTTTTTGAGGTAAGGGTGTGTTAAGGTCTCCTGTTAAGATTGTGCTCTTAGACATTAAGTTTTTCATGTCCCTTAAGGTTTGCCTTACTTAGTTGGGTGCTCCTGTGTTTGGTGCATAGATATTTATGAGTGTTACTTCTTGCTCTTGAATTTTTCCCCTAACCAATATATAGTGGCCTTCTATGTGTCGTTTGATCATTGTTGGTTTGAAGTTCAGACTATCTGAGAACAGAATTCCCACTCCTGCTTTTTTCTGAGGTTCTGGGTCATGTAGTATTGTTTTCCATCATTTGACTTTGAGCCTATGAATGTCCTTTTGAGTTAAGTGTGTTTCTTGCATACAGCATATTGTTGGATCTTGTTTCCTAATACACTGTGCCAGTCTATTTCTCTTAATTGGAAAATTAAGTCTGTTTACATTGATGATTATGATTGAAATGTGCTGACTTATGTTTGTCATATTTACCTGGTGTTGTTTATTCCTTTGTAACCTGTGTTGAATTGTCTATCCTGTTTAATGGGTTCCTTCCATTCTCATTCATGGAGTTCTGGTCATTGTGGTCTCTCTCTAGAACATCTTTCAGCAGCCTGTGAAGGGATGGCTTTGTCATCATGAAATTCTTTAGTTCTTCTTTGTCGTGGAAGTATCTCACTTCTCCATCAAACTTGAAAGAGAGTTTTGCAGGGTATAGTAGTCTGGGCTGGAATTTGTTTTTGTGTAGGACTTGAAGAACTCTGCTCCATGCTCTCCTTGCCTTCATTGCTTGTGTAGAGAAGTCGGCTGTAATTCTGATGGGTTTTCCTTTGAATGTGAGCTCCTTCTTCTCTCTAGCAGCTTTCAATACATTATTTTTGTGTTGGATTTCTGGTATCTTAACTATGATAAGTCTCTATGTGTTTCTACTTGGGTTGAGGTTATTTGGTGTTCTGTATGCTTCAGTGACCTGAATGTTGGGATTGTTTCCTCATATTTGGGAAGTTTTCTGTGATAATTTCTCCCCAAATTTTTCTATCATTTATATTGACTCCTTCATTCTCGTTGATACCAATTATTCTCACATTGTTCATCCTGGCGTCATCTTGCAGGTGATGGATTATTTTTTCCTGCATTCTTCTTGTTTTTAAGAGATTCTTTCTCACCTTTTCACTAGCTGCTCCAGCATCTTCAAGATCTGAAACTCTGTCTTCACTTTCACTCAGACAGTTTTGTAGACTCATGATTGATATTTTTAGTTCTTCTATATCTCTTTCACTGTGTTTCATATGTTCTATTTCTTTTCTGTATTGCTCATTCACGGAATCCATCATATTTGTGATCTCCTCAATTTTTTTATCCATGTCTTCTTTAGAGGTAGTTATTAATTCTTTTTCTGCAGTGTTTCTTCCAGGTTGGGTTTCTTCTGTATATTTCTGGACTTGTTTCTGTATTTCAGATACTATGGCTTCAAAAGATTCTTTTTTGATTTCAGAACTTATTCTGCTTTGAGTTCCTCATGATCTTTCTGCTGTTATTTCTTTGCTTCAGATGCTGTTAATTCATATATATCAGCTGCAATAGTGCTCTCTGCACTTGTTCTAGGTGAGCATAGTTTTTCCACCCAATGTTTCTGGAATTCATTCTTTATTTCAGATACTATGTATTCAGATATTTCTTTTTTAATTTGGGGAGTTACTTCTTGTTTTATTTCCTCTATAGCTTTCTGCTGTTGTTCCTTTGCTGCTGCATCTGTTAGTTCATTCATTGCAGCTGAGCTAGTGTCCTCTGCCCTTCCTGATGGACTCGAAGTCTGGGATTGCATTTTTCACCTTCTCTTTTTCATTTTGTATAGCACTGACCTTTGACCTTTGGTGTAGAGCTTTGGTGCAGCTATAACCTTAGCTTGTTATGAGATTCGGGTGCCAGTCTATTAAGTTTCAGATTTTCCAGGTATGCCTATCCTGGATCTAGCTGTTGTGTTCAGTTCCTTTTTTGCTGCAGCTCCTTTGGTTCACCTCTCTTGGTTCCCTGTTCAGGAGAGCACGAACCGAAATGGGATGTAGAGCAAGTAATGAAACTTCCCCGTCTTAGCTGGTGTTGGGGCAAGGATCCAGAAACTTACCGGGGTCAGCCCTCCTGTGTCAGGCAGGTCATTCCCCAGGTGGGTGGACCTGGGCTTTGGTGGGTATTCTGGGCTCACAGAATGATAGTGGATGATCTTATTCACTGAGTAGGCTGTACTGGGTCGGCCAGCCTGTGCTGGGTCCAGGTCTACAGGCCGTAACCCGAGAAGGCTGGGAAAGGTCCCTCTGGTGCAGCGGGCCTGGAGCTCTCACTCACAGGCCAGGCTGTGCTGGGTTTCGGTCCATGGCATGGGACCGAGGATTGCTGATAAATGTCCCTCTGGCATGGCAGGCTTGGAGTTCTCACTCCAGGCCGAACTGCACTGGGTCTGGAGCTGTAGGGTGGGACCGGTAATCACCTGGAAATGTTTCTCTGGCACAGTGTGCCTGGAGCTCTCACTGGGCCATGGGGGGCAGGGGGGGAGGGCAGGGAATCCCTGGGAAATGTCTCTCAGGCAGGGCGGACCTTGAGTTCTACACTCACTGAACTTTGATGCCCAGCGAATCGGGGAAATTCCCACTCGTTCAGAGGGCTTTAGGCCAGGGGATCCAGGGAGGTGCTGGTGAGTGGGTCCTGAGGTTTCAGGCTGGTCACTGGCTTGGAGGGCTTGGGGACCCGGATCTGGGTAGCGTGCATGGGAAGAAGCCAATGGCTCTCCCTCAGACTCACCACATTCTCACTGCTATGGGAAGCCTGGTGAGTCGTGCAAATTCCCACTCGCTGGGAGAGCTTCGGGTGGGATCCAGGAGGCTGCTGGAGTCAGCCGCTGTCTCAGGCTGGTCTCTGGCTGGGCGGCATGGGCAGGATCGAGTAGGTTGCTGGCATTGGTCTCGCTGTCTCGGGAGGTCCCTGGGCTGGACGGGCGTGGGCAGGATCGAGGAGGATGGCGGAGTCAGCCACGCTGTCTCTGGCCAGTCTGTGGGGCTAGGCAGGCGTGGGCAGGATCTTCATTTAGCTTAAATGGAGGTTCAAATGAATGAAGCCCCAGTTCCACAGTTTTGTCTCAGTTCTAATGGGAAGGATCTTGGTTTAATCTTTATTTTATTTTGCTTTAGTTAAAATGTAATTAGTTAAAAGTAGAGTAAAAACATTGTTAACATAAGGTTGTTTTGGATGTTTAGAAAACATAAAAGTTTTATACTTAGGTACCCAGGAAGATAATAAGAAAGAAAAAGTTGATTTTGTTCTTCTTCTAATCTCAGACTCTTAGTCTGAACTCTGGTAGGAAAAGAAGGTATTGTATAAAACCAAAGTATCTATTTTGACAGTAGCTATAGACACACAAACTTAGTTCATTGCTTTCTAAAGTCTAATTGGAAAACACTTTAGACTGAGTGAAGCCATTACTCCCTCCTTGGTTTATCATGAACCCTTGTCTTTCTAAACTCTCTGGACAGCTGTCTCCAGAGAAACTCTGTGCCCCTTGGAATCACAGGGTTGCCATTCCTTTTAGATGAACAGTTTATTTATGTACTAACCAACATGGTGAAAGCAGTCAATATATCCAGATAGATCAAATGGTCTTTGTTCCTAAAATGAAAAGATAAAATCCTTTTCTAAATGGGAAAAACTATGAGAGAAAAAAATAAATCCTAAAGCAGCCAGGAAGAGATTTCCAATCTAACACAATGTTCAGTATTACTACTAATGTGACTTTTGTTTTCCCAGTATAAAGTGAGGATATTTTCAGTAATATGTAGACTGAATAATACTGTTATTGTGTTATGACTATGGTTTGCTCATTTCTACCAGCTTGAAAATACAAAAGACCCAAAGCCTCAAAACCATGTCTCTGTATTCCCACATCTTGTCATCCTTTGCTACAAATGGGCAGGCCATACTTAATTGATGCTGTCCCTTTCATAACTTTCCCAGAGGGCTTTTATGTGCTCCCAAGTGTAGGCAGCCAGTTCCCATGGACTCCCACTCCAGCTTCAATGCATTCCTAAGTTTATTCTTAGTAGGATCACCATCTTTGCTGCTACTCTGTCACTTCAGTGTTTCAGTGTCTACCTCTGATCAACACCGGGGCCTTCCAGGTCTCCATATGCTTCATCTCTATGAGCTGCCTGCTCTGCAGTCCTTACATCATTACAAGAAAATAGCACTTGATTCTCAGACTAACACTGTCCTTTCCCATCTGCAACCCATTGAGCTTCTACAGTCACCAGAAAGCATAGGAAATATATTTGCTAACCCTTTTACCATGTCGATACCTATGATTTCTATGTCTTAGGGAGACAGGGAGAAAGAGAATTCAATACTATTAGGTGACTGCAGGATTCTGTGAAGTCCTTGTCTGTACTGGCTCTTCATATCAGTGAAGACCTTTCCTGCGTGTGTGTTCTGAAAAATTTATGTCAAATTGTAAGGAGTATGAGAAAATCATACAATGTAAAATTGGTCAGTTTCAAAGATTATTTTAGATCAAAGAATGTAATCTCTATACTACTGTTATGGAAGACTAAAATATATCGTTAAGGCATATGATCAAGAAGACTGCTTCTTTTCCTTACCCACTTGTCAGTGAGCAGGAGATGGTTAATGGGAAGTTTAAATTGAGGGACTTTGGGGGATACCTGTGGGTATTTTTTTTCTTTGCTACTTCCCCAGAAGTCTCTGCAGTTCTTCACCAGAGTTCTGTAGAGCTTGCTAATTAGTGCAGAGAACAGAGAGAAAAATAAGACTGCTAGACACACACACAGCTGAACTCTCAGATTTGCAATAGCTAAATCTGCAGCTTTCCTAGATGCATAATGAAAGCAGCAAACTATCATTTCCTTGAGGCCACGGGAGAAAACAAACCTGCTTAAGAGTAATAGAAAAGTTCTGATGTTAAAAGGGAAGCATGAACAATGACATAAACAACCAGAGAACATATACAGAACAAATGTTATTTTTCAGGCCCTTGCCACAAAAAATTAACAATCCCTGCTCTTTCTAGAAGAATAGACCAGTTTCTGGAGAGATCTATGGGAAGCATTTAAAAGGCAGTGTTTGAACTGGGAAAGGGCACTTCTACATGCAGTGTTTTCCTCCTATTCAATAATCAGAAGGCCTGGGATCTTCTATGAATTTGTCATTTTATCTTTACTTCCTATTTATTTTATGTGATTACATTATGAGACTAGAAGTAACAGATTTACTAACTACTTAAGGCTCCAATCCCAAGCCTTGGAAGGAGACCTGGGAGCCACGAAAGTCAAGATTTAAGGAAGACACTGCTGGAATGAAATGAGACTGCTCTTCAAAAAGGGTAATTGTATCCTTTAGGAGGTTTATAAGTGTGTGTGTGTGTGTGTGTGTGTGTGTGTGTGTGCGCGCGCGCGCGTGCGTGTGTGTGTGCATTTCCAGTAGTTCCACTCTCTAAGGGCAAATTAGCTTTCCTGTCTTCATGTTTTCCTGCAAAATTTTATTGGATGTGTGCCATGGACCTAAAATTCTCTATAGCCACCAGGCCTGAAGACAAAGGAAGCAATGCAAAGTGAATGATTTCAGCTTTCACACAGAAGCAAAGGAGGAGACTTGGGCAGATGTTCAAATTCAGATGAGACAGAGAAGTTCCTGCCACTCTCATTTACCCCTTCCCACAAGAGTGGAATGTGTGGATAGACTGGCAGCAGTCTGACCCTCTTCCTCACCTTCCTCTGCTCCCTACCCAGGAGGGCTGGACAGTTGGCCTCAGTGTCCTCCCTGGCTAACAAGGCACCATCCTCCACTCCAACATGAGAGCAGTCAGACAACGTGGCACCTCTCCCCCACCTATAACCCTACTGTTGCCCTCTGAAGAATAGTAGAGATCAGGTAATGAGATCGGCTGGGGCACCTTATTTCCATACTCAACGTGGGCAATAAGGTTTCATCCTTGATCTTGAGAGAATATAAGCTAATACACAAGCATCATTCCCATTTCTTGAATTTTAGTTTGAGTCTAGATGGCCCCTTCTTTGTACTGATACCCCTGGGCTGCAGCACATGTCCTGTTCCAATAAGCAGTCACTGATATTCCTGTAGACTTGCTTGTGACTTATTTCTTTTTGTTGTTGTATTTTGTTTGTTTGTTTTCACTTATGTATTTGGTACAAGGTTTCACTAAGCACCTCAGACTCCTAGTGACCATCCTGTTTTCAGCCTCCCCAGCACAGGGATTACAGGCATGAACCAGCACATCCGGATTCGTTCACAGGCTCAGCACGTGCTGGCGCCTGGTCCCTGCACTTGCCAAAGCAGGCACTTAGTCACTGCACTATGTCACTGGCCTTGCTTGTGATTTATTTCTTGGGTAGTGTGGGCTCCAAAAGTTATGAAAAGTTACTTGGAATTTTTAACTTGAGTACTATGAATTGCATGGTTATTTCCAAATAAATCTTAAGCTTTCCAAGATATTAACATTGAAGAACTCGAGAAAGCAGCAGCCAATGAAGATGAGCAGCAGAAAGCAGCACCTAGGATATTTGACCATCATACCCAGCACAAGCCAACATTGGACAGTGATGGAAGGCAGCACAGCAACTTGCTGACTCAACAGCATCACCTGGCATCAGCTGATAACATCTGGACTTCTAGTGGAGCCACACTTGCTGATTCATAATTTTGATCTGAATTGAGCAAAAGAGCCCTAGGCTGATTGGCAACACAGGGTCCAGGCAATTAAAGAGTGAACTCACAATTTTATCCATTTAACTAATTCAGTATAGTGAATTACTGTCAGAGACTGTGCAGATTTTAGGACTCAGAAATTCAGACTTTTATTTAGAATTCTTCTTATTGTGAAAAATCCTGTCAGCCAAAATAATTTAGTGTGTGTGATGAAAAATGAACATCTAAATTTTAAAAAGTCCTGCAACCAATTTCCCTCAAAAATGCTCCCTCTTAATTTGAACTCTCTTTACTTATTGTTCTTGCTCATTTTTGAAGCAGTTCTGGAACTCCAGATCCAGGAGGGTCTTTAATTGAACCATCATTTGTGCCTGTCATAAATCAGTTCAAAACTTTTACCTACCATGGTCATTTTGACTTTGCGGAAGAACCAAAAGTCACACACTGTACAACCAACCCAGTGAACAAGATGAATACAGATACATCATGATGTTTTCATGAGCTGGTTATTCCACTGTTTTTCCTTAATAGAATTCACCCTATTTCAGATAGCATCTCATAGACACAAAGATGACTTTCAGAACTGTTCAGAAAATGCCAAGAAAAATGGGCTAAGTGTGCTAGAAGCCAGGACACAATAGTTTGGTGAGGATTACTGAAAGTGTGTTTTTTACTATTCTACATTTCTTTGTTTTAAATAATTTCATTTTTTGTAAATCATTAATTTATGTATTTATATATTTGGTACAGGGTCTCACTATACAGCTTGGACTCATAGTGATCCCTCAGTGCAGCCTCCCCAACACTGGGATTACAGGCATGTGCCACATGCTGGTTTGCATTGTTGAGTCAGAGCAGGGCCAGTACGACATGTGATACTGGGGATTGAAACCAGGTTCTTTTATTTACCAGGCAAGTGCTTAAACCAACATCTACTATATATTTTGTTCATACTTCATATGCAGGTAATTGATTGATTTTTCTGGAAACAGAAAATCTGAACTTTCTTCATCTTCCCAATGCAGAAAAATTTGGGGACAGGTGTGTTAAAAATTGACATAAGAAGTCTTGTAGATAATGACAGTTTTTTCTTGTCTCTTGTGTTCTTTTATTACCTTTTTTAAAAAATAAACATTTACTTTCAAGAGAACATAACAATAATTGATATGACATTAGAAGCAGTACTCATTTAGAAGACCAAAATGATAGGTATTTCAAGCCTCGTTTTAGTATTACACATTGCTATTCTCAGCTTAGTTCACAGATATCAGCATATAGAGTGAGTCAGGGTGAGAATTGTATCCATTAACTGCTATTTTCAAGAACCTAATGGAGTTTCTTAGGACCATTGCCTTAACCATTTTGTTTATTTAAATGCATGGTTTTGCCCCTGCCATAATTTCTAACTTTTCTCCTTTCTCTCTCTCCATTGTTTAATCCTTAAGTTCTTGATTTCCACTTAACCATATTATACCTTTCAATTTTTTTTAACAGGACAGATTCAATAAGTTAATACATTACAAACTGTTTTCATAATGTTTTGGTACTGTACAAGGTGTATACATGATATTATACTTACAGACATTATTATAGCTGATGTCTCTAATCAGTGAATGAAGAGAGTGTAGCTGTTTACTTATCTTATTTTTATACCTGAATTATATCACAGATTCAGTAATTAATCCTTTCTACCTTGTTATCTCCCTAGTGTTTGTCCATAGTACTAGAAGCCAACATAATATCCTATCCAACCACTATTAGTGCAAATCTTGCTTCTCATAGAATTATGCAGAAGAACTGCATATCTATCCTAACTGTGCTGTTTACACATACACATCATGATTCTTCCTTTGCATACCCCTTTTTTGTCTAGACCTGTCAAAGGTGGGCACTCCATTGTCATTAAACAAATTTAGGTGCCTGAACTCGGTGACACAATCCATCACAGTCCAGCATTCCACACTAATATTGAGTTATTTGAAGAAGTTATTGACCGTATCCATTTACAACTCAACTTATTATTATGGCCCCACGTTATATACCTCATCTTTATACTTTTATACTGGATGGTTAAGAACAAGATAGAGTAAGACCTATATACCAAAAGATGTAGCTTTTGTTTCTGATGAGATCAGTGAAGTCCCCTCAGGGTTTATCTTGTAATCCTGTACCTTACTCTGTAGATCCTTTGTCAGCGTCATCCATGTGGATGAGTCATGTCCAATGCTTGACTAATTTGCTCTCTGTGAGAGCCTGAAAAGAAGTTTTCTCTCCATGTGACTCTCCCCAGGCACACTACACATCATCAGTCTCTTTTCTCTGTGACTCCATAATCTCCTTGATCAGAAAATTTGGGGCACAAATGAGTTTCATGATGTTACAGTACATGTTCACATATATCCTGAGTCTTTGCTGACCTTGAAAGGCTAAGGCGAAAATGTTGGCTGCCCTTGTGGCTCTTCTATTTCTTCAATTTTGATCTGTGAATTAGGTTGTTAACCATGCAGAAGAAAAGCTGCTCAGTACCCTGCAGCATATGCCATTCAGTTTGCCCTAACTATCTGACTCAATTCTTTTTCGTTCTTGTTGTACATTTCTATTTTTGTTTCTTCTTTTGACTTCTTATACTAGGGAGACTATATCATATTTGCCCATGTGTGTCTGGTTTATTTCACTTATGAGTATATGTTAAAGTGGCATCCCACTTCAATATAAATGCATCAAGTTTATCATTCTTTATAGCTGAGTAATACTCCAATATAGAAATACCACATCTTCTTCAACAATTCCACATGTGATGGACATCTTGGTTGCTTCCAAGATTTGGCTATCATGAATTGTGCTGCTATAAACATGTGTACACACATATCACTATGTATAATGTTTTTAGTTCCTCTGGAAAAATTCCCAGTAGGGGGATAGCTGGCTTCAAAGGGATTTTCAGTCCTACTCTTTTGAAGAGTTTCCACACTGATCTCTACATGTTGTACCAGTCTACATTCCCACCAGCAGTGGAGAAGTGTTCCCTTTTCCCCACACCCTCTCCAACATTTGTTGTTGATTGATTTCCTTATGATAGCCATTCTTTCTGGAGTGAGGTGGTATCTCAGTGTTGTTTTTATTTGCATTGCACAGATAGCTAGTGATGTGAAGCATTTTTTCATATATTCATTCATTTCTTTAATTTCATCCTCTGAGAAGTATGTATTCATCTCAGATGCCCATTTCTAAATTGGGTCTTTAAATCTGAGAGCACTGTTATATCTTATTTCTTTATATATTCTAGACAGCAGACCTTTGTCTGATTGCTTATTAGTTAGGATTTTTTTCAAAATTTGTGGTTAACTGGGTGTGGTGGCACTTGCCTGTAAAGCCACAGCAATCAGGAGATTGAGGCAGGAGGATTGTTTTGAGTTTGAGACAGCCTGAGCTACAAAGTGAGCTTAAGGCCAGCCTGAACTACATAGTGAGACCCTGTCTCAAAAAGACAAAAAAAAAAAAAAGTTTTTGTGTTGTTTTTTCACTTTGTTGACAATTACTTTTGACTTGCAGAAACACTTCAAAAAGAGTTTATCCCAGTTGTTGATTCTTTCATGTGGTTCCCATGCGAATATATGTTTGTTCATGGACTCTTTACCTACCCCTCTTATTATTTGTAGCTCATACTTTGACTTCGAAGATGGCAAGTGACAGTACATCAGTAATTTATGTGAAACTACTAGCATTCTCGGGAGTTGTGTAAATTTTTCAGCTGCAGAGTCTTTTTATGGCAGTGGTATGGTCCTGAAGACCTTGAGCCTTCATACTGAGTTATATCACTTAAAGAACCCTTTTAAGAACTGTTATGCATGCCGGCCAGATAGCTCAGTGGACTAAAGCACTTGCTTACCCAGAGCACAGGGGCCAGGGTTGCTGCACTGCCAGCCCCACCCCCAGGCCACAGCTATTGAGAATGAATGTGGTGGCCCACCTGTATTCCCAGTGCTGGGGAGGCTGAAAACAAGAGAATCACTACCAATCTGATCTACATAATGAAACCCTGTAGTCCCTGTTACCCTGTCCTAAATACATAAAAAATAACTCTTATGTGTACATACACACATTGATTGACATAGACTTTACTGATTATTGACAAGATGGAAAAAAATTCCCTTTCAGAGATTATTTTGATCATTTATTTTGTGACTATGTATTGCACAATATCGTTTCATAAGAAATATGGGTGAACTTAATAGTGTCTATTCTCCAGTGTCTACATCAACAGATGCATGTGTGTGAAATTTATCACACTAAATAATTTGGAGATACCTAAAACATTTATTTCTTTATAATAAAAATGTAGAACATGTATGATATCACTTCAAAATATAATGAATTAGCATGATTTGGAAATAATTCTCAATGAATATTTAGTCATGGTTCTATTAAGTACAAGAAAAAACTATAAATTACCCTATTAAGTGTTGACTACTGATCTGGTGGTTGACATTTTGGGGTCACTGATTTTTCACATACTGTAAAACAAATCAATGGAGTTTATGTAAAGGCAACACCAAGTTCTGGGAGTATCATAAATCAAAAATATTCCCTCTTGTGAGATGTTTCAACTTTTCAATGAACGTATTTATTCCAAAATTTTTCATCTTTGTGCATATTTTAGACCAAGCCTGTAGATAAAAAGTTGTAAGAATAAGCATACATAAATTTTTTTACATATTTTATGCATTTCTTTTCAGAAGTTTCTATCAACTTCACTCCAGTCAATAGTAAGTACTTAGCAAAATAGTTCATCCCTTTGAAGTTTTAAAATTACCTGGTTTCCATTGATTTAGTTATAGCATCGTGTAAAATCTTCATAACAAATAGGTCTGTGAAGGTATGATTTAGAGAACAAAAATAGGTGTAACTGGCTTCCACTAATTTTTTCTAATCCATACAGAACTTTTTTTAGAGTAAAGCCAAATACAGATTTTGAAGAATAATAAACTCACAACAGTTCAAGGAAACTCAAAGAAGTATGTGTTTTAAAACCATTAGCCCATTACTATTATCAAGCCTACTGTGCTCGTTGGAGATTCACACAGAGACAAACTGTGTCACTGCTTTGCAACTTAGTCTGTGCAAGGAAAATGACAATTGTTATGCCAGACCCTTTGGGAAGATTTTAAAATTCACATCTTCTTTTGCTCAAATTGAAAACAAGTCTTCAACAGCAGTTTACTTTAAATCACAGACTTTCATTAAGTCCAAAGAAAATGGAATCTGGATTCTGTGAAATACGAAAGCAAATACCATCTAGTCAGAGAACAAAATGTTTCTGGGCATTTTTTATTTTCAACATGTTAAGTTTCTATCAAAAAGCTAAGATTAGAATCAAATACAAAATAGCATAAGAGTCAAATCTCATACCATAATCAGATTCTGGCACAGAAACTAGTTGCTTCAATTTCTTTTACAGCAATAATATTTATGTTTTGCTTTGTGATTGCCAAGCAGTTTCTAGGTCCCAAGAATGCCAAAAATTGCCTCAAAAGACCTTCCCTATAGCTATACATTCTCTGCTGAGGGAAACTACTATAAACACTTAGTGCACCAAGGAATGGAATGTGATCAAAGCTCACTCAGGAGTTTAATAAGCAAGAGTCTGCCAGAGCAGAAACTTGCTTAGCTTGAGAGATCAGAGTGTGTCCCATACCAGTGCCCTGACCAAATCTTGAAAAATCTTATTCCAACAAAGTTAACTTGAACATAAGTTTTTTTAAAAAGTGGAAAGATATCAGGAACTAGGTTTCCAGGTGGCATGGAGTCCTGAGAATTAAATGGTACCATGTCTCCTGTCTAATGTGAAGCTTACCAGGCAAACTGGACACTGGCTAGAGGCACAAAAGTACAAGAAATGCAGAACAGGGACGATGAGGCTGAATCACGGACTACACAACATGTTGCTGGACTTTGGATCTGAAGGTCCCCCGATGATCCTGGTGTTAAAAGCTTGAGCTGTAGGGGGTGCTGTGAGAAGCAGGGCCTCCAGGAAGGCTGTTGCCAGTGGTGGTTTAACCTGTGAAAGGGAATCCCATTTTCTTCCTGCACTCTTACTTTCCAGCCATGAAATGAGCAATTTTTCTCCCACACAAGTCCTGCCTGATGTGTGGCCTTGCCACAGGCTTAAAGCACTGGAATTGTGGGGGGCAGCTCTCATCACTGTGCCCAGGGCCGGGAGAAACATGGATGCAAGGAGAAAAGGCTTATTTCAGCCCATGATGTGGGGGATTTCCATCCCCACTGTGGTTTTCCATGCTGTGCATAGGGTGCAAGTGAGAAGCACCATGTTGGCAGGGAGTGGGGATGCCGTGTTGACCATCTCAGGACTCTAGGAAGTGAAGCAAGGAGGAAGGAGCCTCTCAGGCAGGAAAGGTGACCAGATATAGCCCCCAAAGTGATGCCCGTGTGACTCACTGCCTTCACTTAGTACCCCCTAAAATTTCCATCACATTCTAATAATGCCTTCACATTGTTATTCTACAGATTAGATCAAAGGCTTCATGATCCAGGTACCTTCTGAAAAATGCCACCTGTGAGCAAATAAGCCCTGTGGGCACATTTGATCCAAACCATGACAGACGCCAATCCATCATGGGTGGAAACTTCCAAAACTGTAATCCAGAATAGACCTATATTACACCATAATGATAAAAATCTCATAAGCACAAGCTGTTTTAAGTTACTTTCAGGAACAAGAAGGCCTCTGAATTTGTGGGTTAAATGTTGTCAGCTAGTAAAGTTAAATGGTTCTCAAGCTTTAGTGAATATAATATTTATCTGTGAATTTTTAGTGTATAAACTGATACATAGACAGTATTATCACAATGTTCTGAGTAAAGTCCAGCTATTTGCCTTCTGTAAAACTAATCACCAGACTATGATTCTGCTGTAGGTCTTGGCTCCTTCAAAGAATGACAAAAGATTGTTTAAGGACAGAAAATTTTCTCCAGCATGCTAAAAGTTAACACATGAGATCTCCAATTCCCAAAACTTGTCATCTTCTTCCAGAAATTGTAGGCATCAATTTCAAAGAGAAAGATTCAAAATTGAGATTCATAAACAAAATGAGTCTGTGTAATAACATGCATCTTTGGCACTTTAATATTTCTTATTATTCATTTCTTTATGAGAAAGGAGTACTTCTCTGATTATGAAGAAAAGCATGAATTAAAATATAGTTTTATTTTATATTTGTAAAATATAATGTGTTTTTGTATTTTATGTTGTATTTATATTCCACAGTAGTTTTACCACTTTACATCGTAGCACTATGAATGAATTCCTCTATTAAAGCAACATCTTTTAGAGATCTTGGGAGATAGCTCAGCAGTCTAAACACCTTCCTGGCAAGTGGAAGGATCCTGGTTTCATTCCCAGTACCACATGCCATGGAGGCTCCAGAACCCTAGGCGCACTGTGCAGACATTGAAACAGGGCATGGTGGCACATGCTTGCAATCCCAGTGCTGTGGAGGCTGAGACAGGAGGATCATTACGAGTCTGAGCTGAGTAGTGAGACCCTGTACCAAATAAATAAATAAATGATTAAAAAGCCTGTTTTAAAAGAATGACATTTTTAAATCTTAAAACATATTTCTATCACTCAAGCAGAGCCAGTATCTCTTTCTTACATGAAAATTAAGTAACACATGAACACAACAAAAGCATGGGAAGATACCAGAACAAAAAAACAAAACTAAGGTAGAGTAAAATAAAGTTCTACAGAGAAGAGCATTATGAAAATGAACTAATCAAGGAAAACTAAAGAAACCCAAATCTCAAAGTGGCATTCATAGGAAGGAATTAATGAAAAGCCATTGTTCTCAAGTTGGAAATGTCAGTGCCTGTACCTCATTTTCTAACACAGGCAAGAATTTTTAGAAATGCCCTCACCATCTACAGCAAATGCCATTCTTTCAAAAGCTCCTGTGGGAACCAGAATAGGCTTGATACAAAATCAGCTACAGAGAAAGGAGTCAGAGATCAGAAAACTGTTATGCACAAGAAACTGCACATAGAGTAATATTTAAAAACAGAACATTTCCTGGTTAATAGGGAAAAACTAAGATGCACAGTTAATGCTCCTAACTTTTGTCCTAACAGGCCACACACCCTGATGCCCTGTCGCTGCCCTCTCAGTGGTTCCCACTCCCTCACCATTAATCATATGAATTGCCCTGCAGCGGACTACAGGTTCCCAACCCAGCTGCACAGCTACAGAAGTCTTGAGAAGAAAATGGATTTCTGCAGCTAAGTTGTTTTCTCTCAGGAGGATTCACTGTAAAAGTAGCAATTGGATGAAAACTTACCTGATTTCACCACTTGCTAATGCAGAGTTTATAAAGTATAGTGATGGCAAAAACAGTTCTACTAAAATTGAACTAGGTGTCTGTGTGTATTGAAGCGGGTCTACTGAGCTGGGAGGCGTCGTGGCTGTGGTGGGTTTCAGCTCCCTGCTATGTGGATCTTCTGGTCAGGCCTCCAAATCTGGAGCCTTGCTCCTTTAGGGGCTCAGGCTCTGCCTGGATGAGGGCTCCTGTTTGTTCCTGAGTCTGACCACGCAATGACTCTGTGTCCTATGTACCACCACCCTGTTTTTTTTGGTTTTTTTTTTTCTGAAGATTTTAGATACAGAAATGAGGTCCATGCAGAGTAGGAACTCACAATTCAGTTTCATTGACAAGAGGTGGATCTTGTAGAACATAGGTCATGATGCTCAGGTTCTTGTTCCCCCCGCCCCCAATATTGGTCCTAAAGACATGGTTCCCATGATCATATCTAAAGAGACTCTCATCATTCTCTTTCCTTATAACCAAAGAAAACTGATGGAATGAAAAGTCTCAAGACTGCTGGGATTGAAAGGGAGGAGGATGGAAGTTGGGAATCTCCATCTTGAAGGTCTCATGTGTCTCCACCTTCCCAAGCCACATTTTCATCAACTTTCTTTTTTTTTCATAGTTAACTCTAAACTTATGTTCTCAAGGAATATTTCGTTGGCTTAATCACCTAAAATTTAATGCTATCTGGCTGATATTTCTTCCCTATCCTACTCCTCTTTGAGTTATTGCTAACTAGTATAACCAAATATATATGTGATTAAATTATTTTAATAGCCTATAACTTCCCCAAAACACCAACAGGAAAGAATTTTTGCCTTCTTTGATCATCTACCATATCTCCCAGATTACGTATACTAGAGGTGCCCAGTAAGGATTATCATGATTTGATGAACAAATACACTTCCTTCAAATACTGTTCTGAGTTTCTAGTGTTTAAAAAAATTAAGTAAAATAAAGACAATTTTGAAAAATTATACATTAATAGTCATTAATATCACATGTTCACTGTAACTGTTCCTATGGGTTTGCTGATAGATGTACCTATCACAAGGACCAAGTCTTGTAGATTTTACCTCACACTGACATTGTTCAGATTCCTTTGCAGTTAGCAAATACTGACAGAAAAGCAGAATGGGATGTTGTTAAAATAACTATATGCCATCTGGCAGAGAGCAAACAATGGTTTAATACATGTTCATTGATATGAATAGTTTGCATTTTATTTTTGTTAGGAATTTTCCACTCAAGGGCTGGCCAAGTAGCTCAAATGATTAAAGCGCCTGCAAGCAGGTGCAGGGTCTGGGGTTTGAGGCCCAGGCCTGTAGTGCCTGCTCCAAACCTAGGCGTGCTGAGATGGCAATTAAGACTGGGCATGGTAGCACGCACTTGTGATCCCAGATCTCAGGAGGCTGGAAACAGGAGAATCACTATGAGTCTGACCTAGTACTAGTAGTGAGACCCGGAATATTCTGTAGACCATTCCCTAAAATACAGAAAAAAAATTTTCTACTGAAGAAATAATAGATGCAACAAGATTTTGACCAGCAGATCATACATAAAAGAGAATCACTTACATTTTATCTGTAACTGCAATAGAAAGAAATTAATGTTGAAAAAAAAGCCTGAAATTTGTAAAAGAGAATAAAATATAAGTCTGAGGCTGCCAGTTTGGCTATTAGAGAAAAATAATGTGGGTAATTTCTTTTCTTTTGCTTTACATAATGCTTTAGTTCTAAAATTAATTTTATTGGTAAACTTTAGAGATGCATTGTGATCAGAATCTTTATAGGAAAATTTTAACTGTACACTAGACATCTTTTTAAAAAATAATTTTATTTATGTATTTGGTACAGGGTTTCACGATGCAGCTCAGACTTCTACTGATCCTCCTGTCTTAGCCTTTCCAGGGTTGGGATTACAGTCATGCACCACCACACCCTGTTTCAGTGGCCCTCATGGAGTGCCTGGCGTTCTAGGGCCAGCACATGGTATCAGGAATCAAACCTGGGTCCTTGTGCTTGCCAGGCAGGCAATTAGACTGCTGAGCTATCTCCCCACCCTGCACTCTATGTCTTGATTCTTCTGTTTTTACCAGCACCCTTTTCTCCTTCCAATCTGTCTTCTCCTTATTTGCCAAAGGAATTGAAAATTTATTTTCTTCCTTTTCTTATCTTTTTTATCCTTTCACCCTCCTCCTTTTAAAATATATTCAATCAATAGTCAGATCAGAAAGAAAAAAAAGGGCTATTCAACATCATATACTTTAAGGGCTGGCCAAATAGCTCAGCAAATTAATGTGTCTGCAAGCAGGCTCGGGGGGGGGGGTTGATCCCCAGACCTGCAGTGCAAGCCAAGCCCCTGGGATGTGCTGAGTTGGCATTTGAGACTGGGCGTGGTGGCACGCTCCTGTAATCCAAGCTCTTGGGAAGCTGTAAACAGGCAGGTCACTATGAATCCGATCTAGTGGTGAGACTCTGAACACCTGTAGACCCTTCCCTAGAAAACAAAAATCATACACTTTCGTATTTATGCAGAAGGACATAAACAGAAATAGGATATTTCATAAGTAAAGCAAATGTGCAAAAAAGAGAAGTACAGATGAAGAAGATATTAAATATGAGAAAAGATATAAAGGTGCATTTGAGCCTTTAATAGCTGAGGGAGCTGTGGGACCCCAGCCCCAGAAGAAAGCTGTGGGAGGGAGAGGGTAGTCGTCTCATTTTGGTGCAGCTGATAAAGCCCTCCAGTGTAGCACAGGGAGTCTTTGGACTGGAATTAATAAATACAGAGAGGCAAAGTTCTTTGAATGTGTACATATATAGTATCAATACATGTACCACTTACCTACTAAGTACAATCATTTCAGCCAAGATTAACTCAGGCAAATGTAACTCAAGAAATTCTGCCCAACAAATTCTTTTCCAAATAAGAAGAAAAACAACAACTGACTTACAGATAGAAGGCAGCCCCCCAAGTCATGTCATTCTACTGCTGGCATTTGTTTGCCTCATTTCTGCTTGAGTCTCATCCAGTCTGTGAAACAAAGACAGCAAGCTTCAGGGTCAACACTAGGAATGCCCATCTCATTCTTACCATTAAGGGTGCTGGTCCATAAGCCCAAAGGAAAAATATGTCCTTTCAACAGGCCAGTGTGTTGGGGGTATTAGCAAGCATTCGAATTTTCCTTGAAGTTTTCCTTCAGTAGCCAAGTCACAGCTGTTCATTTATGCTAAAGCACAGGTCCACATTTCCTGCCTGAGTTACTAGGTTTTGGACACCAGCAAATGCATCAATGCAGTTTAACTCAGCTGCATTCAGTGTGCAAATCACTATGTGCCAGGTTTTCCTTGGGGTTTATGAGGCATAAAACAATATAGAACGCATTAATCTCTGCCCTCAAACACTTTATAAAACAGTAGGGAAATAAAATGCCTACATGGATAATTATACATTAAAAGGTATTTAGAGACTCGCATAAAAATCATCCATGCTGCAGACGTTTGTAAGGGTCCTGTTTGTACTATTTAGAGTAAGGGTGATAAATTGGTTAGGAATAGACGTATTTAAAGTAGAACACTACACCGAAGTCTGATTTCCCTCACTAAAGCAACCTAGGGCTAGTATCTCTCAGAGCTGTCAGAGACAATTCAGCTAACAGTTATTCACTGATCTACAAACACGAAATACGGACATCACAAAGACTTTTTAGTATGACATAGCTTTCAGAAAGCAGAAAAATTCAAAATCTGATGCATAATGTAGCTTGATAAATAGATTAAGAAGGAAATCAAACAAAAATGAAAACAAATGGCTGCTTTTAGAACATAGAATACCAGTAGAAGGAATTTAAAGGTATTGATCAAACACCCTTATTTAAGATAGCAAGAGTTTAGGAGCTCCTGAGTCTTCAATGGAAAGATAAAGTAGAGGAAAGAAAGGTACTCAACCTGTATAAACTGAGATATCTGCCTGGACAATGAAAACCTTCTGTTCAAATGATTCTTGTTTTCTATAGGTTTGTTAATCGTGTTGAATATATTTAATATATCAATAATTACTTTAACTTTTGTATATTTAATTTGATGAGAAAGTGTCTAGCAATATATTAGTGATGACAATATCTGATTAAAACAATACAAAAAATACATGCTGGCTACATAAACATTTTATTTTTACCATAAGCCTATCAAAAGTATGTTTATTAACTCATCCTTTTTCATTAGGCTCCTTTGAAATTACTGAAAAACTGACTACATTTAAACCAATCTGAGCATTCAAGGGTTTTATAATGTTGTTTCTTTTGTGGTTTTGTTTTTAATGTTACATGCAACTTAACAATATTTATATGCACCCTGCCTTTGTATGTATATATTTTATAGAAATAATAAGACCCACTCTCAAGTTTGTTCAGATCATACGATGTTTAGTTACACTATATCATTACAATAAATAGATTGGTGGGAAAATGAAAATTTTGGTAAGCAGCAATGTAGGGTATAATCTTGCCAAGCCTGTTATTAATCTTGCAATCATGTAGGTGCTTTATACTATCTGCCTAATAACAAAGAAGATTAGAAAGGCTAGATTAAAAAATATAGGGGCCAGGGAGATGGCTCAGTGGAATAAGTGCTTCCCTAGCAAGCACAAGGACCTGAGTTCAATCTCTGGTTCCACCAAAATAATTGTCAGAAGTTTTCAGTTAACCAAGTCCTTTTTCAAGTAATATGTTTTTACCTTTCAGTTATATTATAGGAACTCTTTATCAGACCTTATGTGTATTTTATCATTTAAGTTAAAATTTTACAGTGAAGCAAACTCTTCAACTATGTCCAGAGTATGCATGTTGATTCAGAAGACCACTACTTTTAGTAACTTTCTTGGCATCGAAACAAAATACCCAGCACTCGGGAGGCTGAGGCAGGAGGATTGCTGTGAGTTCGAGACCAGCCTGAGCTACAAAGTGAGCTTAAGGCCAGCCTGAACTGCATAGTGAGACCCTGTCTCAAAAAGACAAAAAAAAAAAAAAAAAAAAAAATAAGTACCCCAACTTAAAGGAGAACATCAACCCACTGATCACCCAGTGTCAGCTTATGCTCTACTACTTTTCTAAAAAATGTTCTGTAGGGGTATGTGAAATTTGATTTTAACTGGTCTCTTAACTTTTCTGATTTTGTTTGTTAATTCTGACACTGGGAGAGGGGCTTGGCATGGGACATAAGAATCCATACTGGAAAGACATTGAATGTCATGGACAGGATTTTAAAAGCATCTCAGAGAATGTCACAAATTACATTTCTAGTTAAGTTGCATAAAGAAAGAAAGATTTCCTTCCATTATTTCTGGTGTTTTCAGGCATTGATTTGGATGTTTAGGGTGAACTTCTATGTAATGTAATAGCTGGTGTTCTTTATTTGTTAGATGTGGACACATAACTACAGAATGTACATGGGATAAATCAGTTGTCATTTAAAAATCTACATCAGGTGCATCCATAAACAGAATATTTCAGCTTTCATTCGTTAGACATTGATGGTCCAATTTGCAGATTAAATTCACTCTTTTTCATACGTATTTTTACAGAAGGATCTACAGGGTGTTCAGGGTCTCACTACTAGATCAAATTTGTAGTGATCTACAATTTTATAGCCCCCAAAAGTTGCAATTACATGCATGCGCCACCATACCCAGTCTCAATTGCCATCTCAGCACACCTGTGGGGTAGAGCCGGCATGGCAAGCCCGGGAATCGAACTCAGGGCCCACGCACCTTCTTACAGGTGCTTTAATCCACTGAGCTATTTGGCAGCCCCAAATTTTCTCTTAATGTACTTCCATTCCTTCCAGTCATTTTACATTATTATCACCTTTATTAATGAACTGGTGGGAAAACAATGCACAGTAAAGATCAGATCACTCTAGGTCAGGTCTCTGTGTAAGTTTCAAGAAAATACAAAAGTGGATGAGAGAATTCCAGAACTGAAAGACTGTTATAGGCTAGTTTGAAGGCACAAATTATTACAGTCTGTAGCAGAAGCATTTCATGAAAAACAATATTAGGTTTTTAAAAAATCTTCATATAAGCTTGGTTGCTCTTTCCTTATTTTTATTAAGCAAAACATATAGTCAACTAACAGTTATGAAAACAAATCTGAGCATTTTTGAATAACCAGGTTTAGTCTGAAGATTAACTGAGTCCATGAAGAAAGTGTTTGGAGCATTGTAGCTTAGCCTTACATAAAATATAAAAAGTATATTGATTTTAATGGATAACATTTAAAAGGTAAGTTAAAATAGAGGGGGGAGAAAATGTGTGCGTTTGCCAGAAGGCATGATATGGATAGTTAATAGGGAAGAAGAAAAATAATTCTAGTCTGCCAGTTATCCTGCAATCCTTTGGTTACTTTATACTATATGCCTAATAACAAAGAAGATTAGAAATGCTAGATAAAATATAGGGGCCAGGAAGATGGTTCAGTGGAATAAGTGCTTCCCTAAATGCAATCAGAACATTTTAATGTTAAGACAACAATATTTTTAAAGAAAATTTATGTTACAAATTCCTCTAAACATCGTGACTTGAAACAATATATTTATATTTTTGTTATCTAAGAGCTTAAAGTGCAGAATCTGAAGGTGTTGACGTTGGGTGGCTCCGCTCCGGGCACCCCGACAGTGAAGCAGCTCTAGACAGGACGGCTGCTCAGTGCAGAGCTTGACGGTGGTTAAGTTCTGATCTTATGCTCATAAGTGTGCTTGTTGGAAACCTCAGAAGTTTGACCATGCACTTCTCTGTGGACCATCTGAGTGTCTACGAGGGCAGGAGGAAGCAAGAAGAGAAAGAAAGAGACAGAGACAGAGAGAGGCACAGAGATCAAAAAGAGAGAACCATACAAATAAGAGTGGGTGAGGGTTAACACAACAGCCTGCTCAAAAATGAAAAGCACGTGGAACCTCCTAATCAATATGCCATCACTTCTGCTCTGTGCTGTTAGTTAGTCACACTGAGTGAGCTTGACCAGAGAAGGACTACACAATAGGGATTCCTAGAAAGTGGTGCCAGCGCAGTGCCTGTGACCCCAGCGAAAACAATACCTTAACTGCATTGTTCTCCTCTCTCTTCCTCTCTGTCTCTGTCTCTGTCTCTCTCTCTCCAGGTAGCACCCTGTTGTTAAAGCAGAGACTTACAAACAGCTCAAAAAAGTCAATCTACATCCCAATTTTAACTCAAAAGTTTGTAACATCTGTAAAGTAATTGTATTCATAATTTCTATCAGCTTTTTTGAAAATAGCAGTTAATGTTTGGAATTTGCACCTTGACTAACTCTGTATGCTGTATTTGTAATCTGAGCAACTATATCAAGGACAGCAATGTGTAATACAAAACCCATGGTTGAATGCCTCTCATCTTGGTCTTCTAAATGTGTACCATTCCTAATGTCTTATTGACTATTATATTGTATACTGTCTTTAAAAAAATTAAAACCAAAAAGACAAGGGGAAAAAAAACAAAAACAAAAAAATTAAGATTTCTTGAAAGCAAACACCAATATTCAGTTATTTCTCCCAATTTTGTATAACTATATCTGTCAATTTGAATAACAGTTTTGAAGATAAAAATAGATAATATAACGATCATAGTTATCTATTCCTGTTTTGAAAATCTATAACATGTGCACTGTTGTATGTTGCCCTGTTTTTGCCTTTTTTTCTATTTGTTTTTGCTTCTGTTTTTACTCTTCAAAATAAAATAAAATAAAATTTTAAAAAGTGAAATAATAAAATAGTGAAGTAATCATACTTCTTTTTTTAGCACTTTAACACATCAGACCAAGAATGGACTCATCTTCTTTAAGACAAATTTACAGATATTCTTGGGGCTGGGACTACAGTTCACCAGTATAAGTGCCTGCCTGGCACCACAGGAACCAGTTCAATCCCTGGTATTTATAGGTATTCTTTTAAACTTGATCTATACTTTACATTTTTCTTGTTGCAGTGATTCTCACTCTATTTAAAACCCCACCTTAGGCATGCAGGCCAGGCTTTGAAACTCTTAATGCCTTTATATTTTTAAGCCTGGGAGCATTTTTGGTATCCTCAGAGGTTTAAAAGGCACTGCTCTTGTCCCCCAGAGTAAATTTGAACAGTTCACAACAGCTGATCAAAGTGGCTCAATTCTTCTTTCTTTCAGAAGATGAATCCAAAAATGAAAAGATAGCATTTTCCTAACCACTGCTACAGTGAGTATTATTCACCTCCAAGAGATCAATCATACAGAAAATAAAGAATTTTCCAGCACCAGGAGGAGTTGCCCATGATGAAAACATACAATAAGAAACACAGACATTCCTACAATGGGATAAATAAATAAATCTTCAAGGTAAAAAATATATAGAAGCTGATAAAATTCAATAAAATGTAGAAGAGGCACAGCTACATGAGTCTGACTTTAAATTCTTCCCTACCTGAAACATGCTGAAGAACAGAAGTCCCTATACTTACCAATTTTCTGTGAGCTTTGATGAATAAATCTGAGGCTGAACTAATTACTTTAGCAGAATTCCAAACCAAAGTATGATTACAAGTTAAGCAGGCATTAGCAGTGGAAATTTAATTTATGTGTCAATTTGTTACACAACTGCAGATTAGTTTAGGTGCAATCGTAGTGATATTTTTATCTCTCTGGTGTATTGAGCGCTACATTCACAAGATCTACTTTCATGAATAAAACATGGCTGAGCCAATTCCAATGTCAGTGGGGGCAACTAAAGCAAAAATTGTCTGTAGGACAAAAGATAGCATTAAAGTGAAGACACCATCACCTTGGGCTGTGACATCACATGCAACTATAGGATCTCTGAAAGAAAACTCTCTATTAAGATCATTTTTTATATTTGACAGTAGCTGCTTGTAAGCCTAGGAACAAGACCTGATTCAACAATGTGGGTTTCATACAAATATAGCTTGTCTTTAGTTCTTTTACAAGTAATACACACACACACACACACACACACACACACACACACACACACTGCATGACTTTTCAGCAGTATATTAAAACAGAATAATCATCACAGCAGAAAATAAGAAGCTCAAATCTGAGACTGCAAAGCAGCAATGAAAATAATGTGAATGTAAATATTCTCCATGTTGAGATTCATCAACTTGCATTGTTTACATTCAAAATAACAAAGGTTGAATCATTTAAAAGATATTCTGCATCTTTTACAGGCACTTTCACAAATACCTACTTTTCTTGCAAATTATTAAAGAATTTATTTCCATGCACAACAAACATCATTCTATTAGATATTCACACAACTATTTACATAATCAATTAATGAAAATTTAGGGATTTAACAAATTCCTCTGGTTTCTAAATGCAGATTGCAGTTTCATTTAGTTTAAACCTTGGACATCTGTTCTGAGTTAAATTGTATCCCTGAAAGAGATAATGTGCTAAACTGTGGCTTCCTCTCTCTAAGACCACCAAGCCCTAAGCAGTTGCACTGGAGTTAAAAAGAGAGCATACTTAAAAGGTGGGCCCTAATTCAGTGACTGGTGCCCTTGTAAAGGAGGAAGAGGTGGTAGCAGTGAAACAGACAAGAGAGGAAACAGCCAGGTAAAGACAGAGGTGGCAATCAGTGGGATGGATTTAGATACCAGGGACTGTGGCAATCACCAGAAGCTGAAAGCAGTTAGGAAGCATCCTTCCCTAGATCCAGCCGGGGAAGAAACATGGCCTACCACTTCTTACTTCCACCTAGAACCTCTAGAATTCGAAGAAGATTAATGTCTTTTGTTGTATGTTACTGGATTGTAGTAATTTATTAAGGCATCCCTGGGAAACCAATACACATAGCTTCTGGGGAAAAAAAAGTCTGAATTAATTTGAGTCACTGTTTCTCTGTATGTATTTGTACATGTTTTCTTTTTCCTCTGATGACCCCAGGAATTTCTCTTGATCTCTGATTTTCATTAGTGTTAGACAATATTCACATTTGGCCATTGGTTAGGACTAAGTTTGTGCATGGGCCTAAAGATCATCACCCTGCTGAAGTTCCCTATCACCATGCTCCAGTTCAGTTAATTTTTGGTTTTTCAAGAGATCAGGAGAGTGCAGGGGAGCTAGCTCAGTGGCATAAGCACCTGCCTGGCAAGGGCAAGGTCCCGTATCAGAAAAAAAGAGGGAAGGTGGGAGGAAAGAAAAAATAAAGAAGAAATGAGGAGAGAAGATGTCAGCCAAATTGCCCACTCAGGGCCAGTGGGATAGCTCAGCTGACTAAACACCTGCGTAGGTAAGCTCAGGGACAAGGGTTCAATCCCCAGGCACCACATGTTGCTCCAGCCTCTCTCCCAAGACTGGCTGAACAGGCCATAGAGACCTGTCATGGTGGCAAATGCCTGCAATGCCAGTGCTGGGGAGGCTGATAATAGGAGGATTAGTATGAGTCTGAGCTGCACAGTGAGATCCTGTCCTGTACCAAACACATACAAAAAAAAAGCACTTTTATGGACGATAATGAAGTCCCTTCTTCATTAATCCTTACACAAAATAATAACTCAAAGTAAACTCAGGTCAACCAATCAGTAATTCTACTGTTCTGTCTCCCTGTCCTAGTTTTATAAAGTAACTTTGGAATGACCAATTAATTTCCTTTGCACTCTTCCTTTTTCAGTTTCTCTCGCCCTTTTATGTTTGTACAGCCAGCCTCCTCTATTCATCAGGGTATTATTTTATTTTGTAGAATGAAGTTTTGTTCAGTTTTATAGCTAGAAATGAAGCTAATTAAGATTCTTAACTACATTTTAAGTTTGTTCATCATGAGCAGTAACAATGCATGATTTACTTATCATGGACTGATTTAGTATTTATCTAGTTAAATTCATTATAAATTTGCACATGTGTATTTAGTTGTATTTTGTAAATTTGAGGAACTCTTGGCCATTGTTGCTTTAATGTTTTTAAATATTATTTTGCTTCTATGTCTCTGTTTTTTCTTGTTTATTTGTTTTTCCCATGTTTCAATGTAGCTGTTTCCTATGGACCTGTTTTCTAGCTTTATTCTCCCCTACAATGCTATCCCATGTACTAAAGAATCCACCAGGAAATTCACCATATTGGAAACCATATAGTTTGATTTTAACATTTATACGTGACTATAATTCTATGCCAAAATTCTTTAAGTATCTACATATTTTGCCCATTTTTCTACTGGATTCCATAATATACCAGTCAAAATTAAATTTGTGTCCAATTATTCACTGTCTTTCAGCCTGATCATTCCATCTTGCTTTTAAGGAAAATATTCTAATTTTTCTGTGTCAGATTCTACTTGTAGAACATTAGTAGAGATCAAGCCACAAGTATGCATGGCTAGAGACAGGTGTGCTGACTCTTGTAGTATGACGTGTGTGTGTGTGTGTGTGTGTGCACATGCATGAGTGTGTGAAAGTGCATCCCTGTCCATATGGGGGGAGATTGCCTGAATTGCTCTGTTTTGGACTTGGGCAGGGCGTGGATCTGTCTTGCTATCTTCAATGCAACGTAGACTTCTTAGTCTTCTTGTGGTGACCTGCTATTACCTTCTGCTTAAATGAGAATCTAGTATGTCAAAATCTCTAAAGGTTCCCACACCCTCTTAGTGAGAAAAAACCACACAGTGTCTCTCCCTTTGTCTACTTGTCTTTCTTCAGTGATAGATTACATAAGTGTTGGGTTTTTATCTCATGCCAGCCATGTGATGGTATTGGGAAAATTCTAAATTCCCCCACTCCAGGTTTGCACCTGGTCTGTGATATTGGCTTTTCCTCAGAGCTCTTGCCTCTCTTCTCCATGACAGCCAAACCCTTTCTTATGTCTGTGATAAGTTTTTTCCTGGTCTCTTCCTAGAGAGGTAGCAGACCTCTGCTCTGTAATTCCTGGTAAAATCCAAATCCTAAGAAAGTTGCCTACTTAAGATGAGTGTTTCCTTTTGTCCCTCACAAAGAAGCAATGGGTCTTTGTCTGAGGTGGTGGAACTTTAGGCCTTTTCCCATAAGAAAAAATCTAGAGAAGCCAGTAGTCTTCCAAGCCTGTTCTCCAGGAGCCACCAATGACTTCTAAAATGTCTGGACTAATCAAAGGGCATTTTTTGTCTTATTTCAATCTTGAGCACTTGGTAGAAGCCTTTAAAAAAAGCTAACAAATGTACAAATCCATTTTGGGCCTGTGGCTCCCAGCTGCACCAAAGGAAAACAGGGCCTTTGGACATTTCTTGAAGTTCTAGTTGATTCCTTCTTACCAAATTCTAGGCCAACGCCCTCCTTTCCCTTTGTTCCCAAAAAGGGGAAAGAGGCCATGTGTCTGGACACTTGAATGGCTTGCTGCTGCCAGGGGTTTAGTGCACATGCTTGCCAAAAGGCCTGAGCAGTCGGATGCACTTAATAGATGAGTCTTTAACAAACTGTAGTTTTTTATTGTCAGGTTGGGAGTTTTTACTCTTGGAGCTTTTTCTACCTTTAGTTTAAGCAGAACTCACAATACATTTGTTAACTCCACAAAGTACTCAGAGGCACATTCTTGGTTCAAAAACAGTTTAGTATGATAAAATAGACATATTAAAAACAATTTACCATTTCCCAATGTTATATTAAAAATTCATGAGTATATCTGAAAAATATGATTTCCAGATTGTCACATCAAACTAATCCTAGCTTCACTAAATCCATGATCAGTTAAGATCCCTGTCCTCACTCCCAGCAATTTCAGCACCAGTGGCTAGGACAATAACTGGACTCTGACAAATAATTAAGTCAAAATCACAAATGATGAGTATGTCAGGTTATTAAGCACCACAGCAACAGCAAAGCAGACAGATACCAGCCAGCTCATTAGCTGGAATGTTTCAGAAGGTAAAGTGTGTAAATTTAAGAACCTTTCTTAATTAACAGATTTGAAATTTTAACATCAAGATAAATGAAACCACTTCCTCTTTATTTAAGAGTGGGGTAAGTTGGCTCCATGATGTGAGGCACCCAAAATGGTGAAGGCAATTTTATATTATTGATTCTTTTATTTGTTTTTTCCCGACAGTAATTAAAAAATACCGTTAGCTATCAGTTTGGCAGTTCTGTGCACAGTAATAGACCCAGGCTGCCTGCATTTGCAACTATGCTGTCTTTCTAGTTACTTATGCGAAGACGAAATGCAAAAGGTACAGGGTAAAACATAGGCATGACCTAAGTGGTGTCGCTCTCCCTCATCTCTCTGGAAAAACTAGCTAAACTATGAAAAGATTGTCTCTGCTGAGCCTGAACCTTGAAATGGGTCCTGTATACACATTATTAAATATGATTCTATAAGTGTATGGATTTTAGCAATGAGGTTACTATTGCCTGAAAAACAGGTTAAAGGAAGGTCATTCAGAACAAGTGCATGTTCTATTTTCCTCTAACAAGGCACATAGCTGAAGAGCTACCATAGTAATGTAGAGCATAGGAGGAAGTCAAAACGACTCGTGTCTACCTTCATTGACTTTTGGTGTTTAGCACTGCTAGAGAAAAGTGAAGAAGTACCCAGAGCCTAATGGGGACATTTAATTAAAGATAGCAACTAAATATACACATAGTGAGGCCTTGCCTTAGGATGGCCAGATAAAGTATAAAATATCCATTTATACTTAATTTCAGATTGACAAATCTTTTCAGTGTAATTATATTCTCATGCTTTAAAAATTATTATTTATCTGAAACTAACATGTAACTGTCTGTCAACTGTCTTACATTTTTATTTCCAAAATTAAGAAACCTTATCCTTTCTCCACTTAGTATTGCAGGCAATAAAAAAAAAAATGTGTAAGACTAGAATTGGAAGGTGAATGTGAATTCTCTGGAAAATTGGTGGAAACATCAGCAAAGAAAGAAAGAGAAGCAAAATGCTTCTCAAAAGAAATAACACTGGAAAAGGCAAAGTTAGAAAGCTGGCGACGTGGGCGGTGTGGGATGAAGCCACAGGGAAGGAAGTGGCTGGCTGGCTCACCTGGCAGCAGCCTGAAATGGGTCAGAAGAAAGGACGATGGAGCAAATCGGTGCAACCTCGTTCTCAGAAGAGCTGAACCCCAAGACCTCTCAGCATTCTGTGGAGAACTGCTGACAGCTGAGCTATTACTTCTTCTGGCAGCATAACAAAACAACCACAATCACAAACAGCTCTTTCCTAAAGAAATTAAAAGAACAGTTTGGCAGAAATAAGTAGCTATGAAAGAGCGGTTACCCACCTCTCGGGACCACTTCCTTAATATCCCACCCCAAGGCAAGGCCTTCGAATGATCCCATACTCAAAATTCCAATTCAACTTTTCTCTCTGGCATGTAGTAAAAGAACTCAAAAATGCTTATCTTTGACAATAAAAAATGAAAGACTTTCTAATGCCATGGCAGTAAGTTCGACACAACAGAGAAATACTGTCTGATTATGTCTACATAGTAGCTCAACAAAGCGAAATGAAGATGGCTCACCCTTGCCTCTCTAGGACAGATAAACAAGTGGAGATGTGAAACAGATGTTAACTTGAGAAATAGGCATGACTTTGGATGGGATAACTTTGGTGCTTTATTTCTTGTGAAATTAAAATTGGGGGGAATGGGTCTAGGAAGACAAGAAACCCAACCATATTGCAGCTGTTTTTTATTGTTTATTGGCCATGTTCCAGACCTATTGCCTCATAAAAAAGCATGAGTCTTTTTACCACACAGGGAAATTTCAGAAGCAAACTTTTGTATGATTAAGAGCCTGTATCAAAAATATCCCTATTGTATAGCTGGATCTTTTGGTCTAGTGTATCCATAATTAATAGGCACTAAAGAAAAACCCAGAGGCCCTTTACAAACTATTAACCAGAGTGCATTGTAATTAAACTAAGTCTTTTCTAACAGGTATCTTTCTGCATAAATCTTTGAAAATAAAACTTTAGCAACTGAGATCATGTAAAGAAAATATAGAAAGTACAGAGAACAACAGTTGGCTTTATGAACTACTGTGTGTGTGAATTCCTTAGGTGAGATTTTTTTATCTTAGATTTACAGAAAACAAAAATCTTGTTCTGCAGCCTATTTTAGAACCATGAACTGAAAGAATTGGATTTTCTCCTGAGAGAATATTGGCTACTTTCTAGAGAATGCAATGCTCAAGAGTTATGTAGCATTGTTTGTTGATTTTAGAGACTGTTCATGGGAAAAATCACATGGAGTCACAGAAAGGCCTCAGAGACTAGAGATACAACCTAGTGGCCCACAGGCCCCTCTGAGGTCCTCATCACAGACACCTTGAAATGATACACCGAAGTGCTGCCTCACGTCTCTGAGAGGAAAAGGCTCACGCACAGAAAAAGAACATGAAGGCTCCAGTGTGAGGGAAGAAGAAATTGTGGCCTTCCAAGAATGGATTTTCTAGGTGCCTGACAGCATTCTTTAGCCATGAGGGTGGAAAATCTCTCAGTGTTTTTGCAAAACTTCCTTGTCTGAACCAGTTTAATTATTGGCACACACATGGAATTAAAACACTCCAGCCCAGAAGAAAACCCATATACAAAAACTTTGAAAAGGAATTAGAAAACTAAGCAAAGGGTGTTTGTTTTTGTCCAGTTTGAAGGAGAATCAGTTTATTTTTACAGCAGAAGTAAAATCACCTGATGAAACTGAAGTATTAGAACTCATGAACATGAACATATCAGATTTACTTTATTACTTTGTCTATCCATAGAAGTTGTTCTATATAGGGAAGATCTGAATAGTTATAATTAAGTGATAAACCAAGTTGTCCAAGGCTTACACATAGATATTCAAAACCACTGGACCAAATCCAATATTCAAAACTAAAGGCAAGGTTAGCATATTTTTCTCTGTTAAAGTAGCATCACAAATAAACTAGGTTTACAACATAGAGAAATATATGAGTTTGATTATAAAGGTGTTCTCTGTATTTATCTTTCCATCAAGGTTCTTTGCAACTCTTCCCTGTGTCAGAGGGTGTCTATTTCTCTTGGCTCCAACTGATTCTATGACTTGTTGTAGCTATAGTGAAGAGAATAGATTAAAGTTAAAAGCATGCCAGGTAACCCCTCATGAACTAGTGTGCTTCCACTTTCTTTCTCAGAACCATCACTGCTGTGTGATCTGATTGGTGGAGGGATTGTGTGAAAGAGGTCAGAGTTTTGCCAAAAAAGTCATGCTAGATTTGTCTGCAGGAATATTAGAGATACCAAGCGAATGGAGCAAAGACGCCTTTCCCCCAACTACAGCTAACTGCAGCTGTATTCCTGAACTTCATTCAAACCAAAAACACTGCCCAGTTGACTTGTAGATCCCTCCCTTGGGTTTTTAATCCACTGAAATGAAAATGGCTTGTTACTCCGCAATAGCTAAATAATACAGGAAAATGACTTAGAGATTGCACAACTGCAGTGAGAAGTCTCTTATATGATCAAACACACTGAAAGCTTCCCAGAAAAGAAAATATATACAAAATGCCAGTATACAGTCAATTCCAGGAATTAGGCAGACAAGAGAGATTACAAATGTATCTTTTAAGAGGAGTGGAGTGTGTCATTTTTTTTTTTAATCTTTGTACTTAGGTACTAGAGGCTAAAAAAGACAGATAAACATTCAAGAGTTCCAAATCAGGGATTGAGGTGCTCCAGGACCATTAGCGATTTAGCAGGAATGTAAAGAAGAAATATTGTTTTATTTGCGTCTAAAACAATATTCTCTATTACTTTAAAAATTTTTTTATCAGTACCTATCTCAATCTATACACAAAAAAGACAGATTTTTGCCTTCGGTAACTCCAGCTTCCTCTTTAGGGTATGAAGAAGGCTTCTCCTTCAGTTATTTTGTGTTCCTACACGGAGCACAGGGTCTCCAAATTTCTTTCTATGAGAAGCTACTGACCAAAGAAGAGTTAAAAACAGAAAGAACACACTTAAGTTGTGAAGCCCAAATAATTTCTAAGAACATACATGAGGTTACACCGCCATCCTGTTCTGTATGCGTCGCCTTAGTACATCAACAAATCATGTCAGCTTGTACAGATTACTGCCTAATGTTATGTCTGCTTACGGCCATAGAGCTTAAATTATCCATGTTTTTAAAACAAAGAGAACACAAAAACCTCAGGCCTACCTGGGAAAAACATTTAATCTCCAGCCTGGGAACATTCTTATAAAATAAGTCACTTTGACCCAGCCATTCTCGGGAAACAGCTAAAACCACA